>CAUYRT010042512.1:0-55207 GCA_963574885.1 Lepilemur ruficaudatus
CACACACATGCTGTCTCTCTCTGTCTCTGTCTCTCTGTCTGTCTCTCACACACACATGCTGTCTCTGTCTCTCTGTCTCTTCCCCGCCCTCAACAGGGACACTTCACCCAGTGACTCGCAGCTCTCTCGTTCGTGTGTTTATTGTTGCCACGCTGTTGCTGGAAGCCCTTGTGCACAAAGTGAGGTGGGACAGGAAGTGACAGCGTTGCCCCCGGTGTTTCCCAGCATCCCTGTGGAGGGTCAGAATTCCGTTCGTGCTGCCCGCCTTCCTTGCTGTTGTCCTTAGTTCTCTTCCATTTCAAATATTTTCTTGGCGGTTTGAGTTCTCGCCCCCTTTGGGCTGATAAGCTGTGGTGCGCTCTTTCCTGCAGCTTTACCAGATGTGAGACCAGGGAGGTGCACACGTTTTTTCTTTTAATTTGAGAAACCTCTGTTATTGCTCAGGGGACATTACGGGCGGGTTTCAGGTGGAATGTGCGGCATGTCAAGAGGCCGCTCCTGTCCTGTGCAAAGGCCAGCATGCTCAGGGACGGTCATTTCTCCCTCCCGTCTGCGTCGCGGAGGCCGGTGCAGAGTGTTTGACACGCTGACACCAGCACACTGTGGGAGCGGCGATCAGGGAGTCGTTAGCTTGGCGGTAACTGAGTAGCTGCCACCTTGGGATCAACTTCACAGACGTTTGAAGGCAGCGGCTGAGCTGAGCCCAGGAAGAAGGTGAGGGCCACAGAAAACACTAGGGGGGACCTTGTAAAGGCGTCAGGGTCCCCACGGGCTGAGGCTCTCCTCTGAGTGGCACAGCCACCACTGGTAGGTTGATTTTGTCAGGTGCTTTGGAGATTGAAAATCAAGGAGGGGGTGTTGGGAAGGAGCTGGCTCTGCCCACCCCAGCGTCCACCTGCAGCAGCGCCGAGGCACCTGGCGGCCTGTGGCCTCACCTGCCTGTCCTGTCGCAGTGCAGCTGCCGATTCAGCAGGCCTGGGCCGGGCTGACGTTCTGCATTTCTGACAAGCGCCCGGGCGAGCCCGCTGGTCCGTCAGGGATGGCCCTGGGTGGAGGGCACCGCTGCTCCGCCGCTGCTGCTGCTCAGAACCAACGGCATCTGCCGGCCTGGTGCCCATTTTGCTCAGGGGCAGGGTCACAGTGCCTTAGAATTAGGAGCCCGGGGTCTCGTCACCCCTCTGTTGCGTTTCCTGCCTCAGAACCAGACGGGATATGGGCTTTGGGCGAGACCGGACCCGCGTCCTCTCCTCTCCTTCCCACCTCTGCACAGGCATTGGGTCGGGGGGTGACGGGATGTCTCGGGGCTTTGGGGAGGGAGGGCAGATCCCCAGCTTCTTTGCCGTGTGTGTTGTGCAGTGTTTCCCGACAGGTGAGCTTTCCCAGACAAGTTTGGAGTGGGAGGGCTTGTCCATTTTCAGGTTTTTCTGGGAAAGGAGGTTTTGCCTCCTGACACAGTTCCTCCACTATGGGTAGTTTGTTTTTTGTGGGAAAGGAGATTAATATAATTAATTGATCAAAGTATTAGACATACTAATGAGGAACTTAATGTATTAACAAATATTTCTCAGACTTGGCTTTGGTTAATAATTATGCTAATGACCCTCAGGTCAGAGATTCTGTCTTACTCATGGAATATCCCCGGGGACTGATTTAGTGTCTGGTATCTGCTCAGTGAATACTGACTTCGGTTACTGGTGTAGGTGGTGCCACGGGCTGAACGTTTGTGTCCCCCAGATTCATACATTGAAGCAGCAGTCCCCAGGGGGGTGGCACTTGGAGTGGGGCCTTGAGGGGGTGATTAGGTCGTGATGGGATTAGTGCCCTTCTGAGAAGAGGCGTGGGAGGGCGATCTTTTCTCTGCCACGTGAGGACACACAGAGGAGGGACTCTCACTGGGAACAGAGCCGGCACCGTGATCTGGGACTTAGAGTCTTCAGAAATGTCAGAAATAGTTGTCTGCTGTTTAAGCCACCCAGCCTGGGGTGTTTTGTTACAGCAGCCAAGCTGACTCGGACAGGTGGCAGAACGGATTAACTTCACGTTAGCTTCTGGCCAGATGGCCTTATGAGGAAGCATGGCGCTTCTGCCTTTTTGGGGACTGACTTCTGCGGTCAGTACCCAAGGGCTGGGTCTCCTGGGAACTGTGCTTAGATTGGACTGTTTATCTAAGGCTGGTCCTCAGAAAACTTCTGTCCAAGTCAAGTCTGTAGTGTCTGTGACGGGCCCGGCCGCAGCACTCGGTGACCTCGTCAGACACGAGCCCAGGGCTGCTGTGGTGTCTTCCGGGGATGAGTCACGCCCACAGTCAGTGGCCCAGACCCTCCCTGTGGTCAGGACATGACCACCTGGGCAGGGGCTGGTGAAACTGTGATCTCAGTGCGGGAGAGTCAGCACTCTGGCTGAGCTACGGCCTCTGCTGACCCCTCAGCAGTCGAAGCAGCACTGGTGGCCAGACGGGGACCTTCCTGCCTTGGACTTGGGAATGTGCTGCTTGCTTGGGGGAGGGGCTGGAAGTGAGCATTCCAGGTGCTCAATACCAAGAGGTCGCTGCCGTTTGCCTGTTGTCCCACGCCGAACGACGACACTACTCTCTGAGCAGGCAATTCTACACTTCCTGATGTAGTGAGGGTCCTCGTGCCACGCGTAACCCCTAGAACGGAGTTCTGCAGAGAAATAGACATGCGACAACGGAGACAGGACCAGACGCAGCCGAGCACACACACAGAGCAGGGGTCACCCTGCGTAAAGATCTGCAGGGAGGGGGCGCTCTGTGGATTTCAGTAGCTTGCAATGACAAACACACAGTAACACTCTTAATGCGCAGAGATACATTGTGTCTGCCCGCTCCCTCGGCCCTTTCTTTCCTCCAGAGACATTAGCAGGGTTAATTTTCTGGGAAAATATTCCGCCAAGAGTTCTGAATCGTAAATCAAGGCCAGCAGGACTTCACCCTGAGGTAGATGATTGTGTTCTCACCCCCCCATTGGCGCGGTGCACAGAATGACAAATCGTGCAGTAAGGAGAGGAGCAATCCCTTGCGGAGCTAACGTTGTCCTCGGAAAGCCAGGCAGAGGACGGGTCGATGCTGAGAACCGCGGCTAGGAGAGCGAGCGGAGCTACTTTTACTCAGCTCCTTCCCAAGTTATTAAATTCAGTTCAACAAATATTTACTGAGTACATAGCGGGTGTAAATTATTACCTGTCTCTTTACAATATTTGCTCTGTCACACTCTGTAATAAGATTAGTCTATGATTCAGCAGTAATTTCCATGTTTTCAACCCTCAGCTGTCTATTGAACTTGAAAATACGCCTAAATTTTCAGAGCCCAAATTAAAGTTCCCAGGCAGCTTTCACTGAGGAAATAGAATTAAAAATGAGTTCCCGTGAATTAAAAATGGGTTCATAACTCTGCTTGTCACTTGCTGTGTTGGAATCTGAGAGAAGCGTTCTGTATGGAAAGAAGCTGGTCACGCCCATCCCGCGGTCGGCAATCGGGTCTGTGTAACAAGCCGCTGCAGGAGGCGTTGGGTGCTGCGCCGTAATCCTGTCCCCTCTCCTCGGCAGCTCCACTTCCGTGCGTCTAAAGGAAGACATGGCATGTGTGGATGAGGAAGGCAGGGTGCAGCCGAAAATGCTCCATTTTAGAAAGTTCTGAGAGTTGTGACTGCGAAGAGGGGATAGCGTTTACTGTGCCATCTGGGTGTTGGAGCGAGTGGACAGTGTGTCCTGGTTCTAACGCTGAGGTTCATTTTCAGAATGACCCTTACGATGTCATTTAGAAAATCCTGCTGATGGAGTTGGCATGCTAAATAAAGCCCACGAAGAGAGCATGTTGACAAAGCTTCATACTTCATTAAAGTTTGCCAAGGGAGAGAAGCTGCAGTCACAGACGATGTCATCCTTTGCGTGGCCGACAGTCGACAAATGTCAAATCCAAGCAACTTTGTTGAAGCGAATACAATTACACATCTTTTCTTGACTTAACTCGAATAATTAAGCCACTAATATCCATTAGAAAAGCGGTGCTTTGTTTGCATAATCAAGCGAGTTATTTTTAGAGGCAAATGAATACTAGAAATGGTGCCTGTGTCTCTGCCCATAGGACATTTTTACAGCTGTTTGTGTCCAGAGAAGGTAATAGCTTAGCTTTGGGGATGTAGCTTCTGTGAAATTCCTCAGCCAGAGCCAGTTTCTGGAAGATCTGTGTAATCAGGATGGAATTCACCTAAGAAACACTGGGATAAGCCCTCTTTCATCAACCTGTGAACCTTAGAAATGATAAGTCACCGCTGCTGTCATTTGCAGAATTACCTTCCAGTCTGCCAACTCTGCAGACAATGTGAGAGGGGGAAGAAGAATTTATTAGCCAGGGAGCTTATCTGTCTTGTGAGAAGTCAAAAAAAGAAATTGATAGTTAAGTGCTGACTTTTAAGTACGACATTTTCATTAGCGCTTGCCCTATAGTTTACAATACAAGATAAAGATGAGACCGTGTGTTGCTACTGTTGAAAATAAAAACTGAGATGCAGCTATGGCAAATATAAAGTAAAATATTGATAGATGACTCTTGGCCAAAAAGGCAAATTAAATCATTTTCCTGACACATTGCATTCCTTACCATCTCTCACAGAATATTAGAGTTTAATGAAAATAGTTTAATCCACTTTCTCTTCACTTGGGGAAGTGAGTGACCTTTCTAAATATGTCCCCCCAAACTTTGTCCCAATACCGAGCTAATCCCAGTAACTAGTGGAGATGGAGACAGGAGACACTGTCCTCAGGAGCCGAGAGAGTACAGGGTGGGGCGGGGACCCTCAGGTGGGAGGTCTTCCGTTCCAACCGTCCAACACCTGAGACAGCCAGATCCCCCAGCGCTGGTGCCGCTAAGGGGCAAGACGCCAGTAGGAAGGGGACATTACTTCCTGGGAAAAACGTCCTCTATGCACATTGTTTTCAAAAAGTGACATCGCACGTGCATTTGCATGTACAGAGGTACCTGTTAAGTAAATCTGCTTTGTGAAACCTTGGGCTACTGATCAGATACATCGGGGTCGGGCTTTTGCCTCATGACGTGCTTCTTCACGTTACTGGAAGAATTCTCAGAGGTCTAACTTTTTTCTTCCAAAAATTGAAATAGGTCTCTTCCATTTTTACAGATTGTGAAAGCGATGCATACTCTTCGCAGGAAATTCACTAAATGCAAAATGAAGCGCAAGGAGGAAAAGGAAAATCACCCTGAAGCGAGCCGGCGGACCAGTGTTAGTGATGAGACCGCGGACACAAGCACTGATATGGCAGAGATTAAAATAGGAGAGTATTAGGAATAAAGTCAGTTTCAATGAAAAGCATTTTAAAAATGTAAATTGAAACCTGCATAAGATACCATTTCATACGCTTCAATTGACAAAAATGTAAAAATCTGGCAATTCCAAGTGTCGGTCAGGATGTGGATCATAAAACTCCTATGCCCTGCTTGTGGGAGTACAGATTGGCACAGCCACTGTAAAGATAACTGCATTCTCTACCAAAGTTCTTTTTTTTCCTCCTTGAGACAGAGTCTCACTCTGTTGCCCAGGTTAGAGGGCAGTGGCGTCATCATAGCTCACAGCAACCTCAAACTCCTGGGCTCAAGTGATCCTCCTGCCTTGGCCTCCTGAGTAGCTGGCACTACAGGCGCATGCCACCACACCCGGCTAATTTTTCTACTTTTTGTAGAGACTGGGTATCTCGCTCTTGTTCAGGCTGGTCTCGAACTCCTGGTCTCAACCTTGGCCTCCCACCTTGGCCTCCCAAAGTGCTAGGATTACAGGTGTGAGCCACTGTGCTCAGCCTCTAATAAAGTTCTAAATGTGCATAATTTACAATCCAGCAATCCCATTTCTAAGTATACCACTGAAGGCTTGCACACCTGTGCATAAGGAGAGATGTATAATGTTTACAGAAATATTGTTTGGAATGGCAAGAAATTGGAAACATCCGGTATGTTTGTCAACAGGAAAATGAATAAATTGTGGTATAGTCATAAAATGTTAATATTAATACCATGCAGCCAAGTGAATGAATCAGAGCTACGTGCATGAATATGGATAAATCTCAAAAAACATAGCATTACAATATGATATAATTTATGTAAGATTTAAAAACCTTCAAAACCAACTCTCAATATGTTTTATGGAAACACGCGTTTACAGTAAAATCAAGTGAGACATTATGTTTGGGTAGGGAGTGTAATGGGGCTGAGAGTACTTCAGAAAAAAGGGATATGAAGCCAATATGGCAAATATTAAGAAGCTGCTAAGAAGGATGGTGTGCTTGAAATTTTTCATATAGATGTGAAAACCATCATCAACATGTACCATCATATCGCTGTGTTACATTTTAATATGTAAACAGTGTTCCTTAGTAAGGACAAATATCACAGACACATTAAACAGTGATTTCGTGATTGTACTTACAGATGTAAAGTTTGAGCTTAGTTACATTTTTAGAAACCAGTGCATTTAAATAAACCCAAATATGCAATATGTAAATTTACATATACCTATAATCTCATTTACTGCATTGATCAGCAGTTCTCAGGAACATCATCAAAAAAATAAAAAGTGGATAGAGGTTGTTACCTCTGACCTTCATGCAACTTCTTCCGTGGTCGTTACAGTGCCAGTGCCTGGCACTTGAAGTTCTAAGGAAAAGATACTGTGAGTGTAGGTGAAACCTCAGGTATGAAAGCTGGATTTAGGAAGCGTCTCTGGTGTGTGTTTTAAAATGTTAATGTGTCAGGCCAATAAGAGTAATATTATTGCAAACACTTCCATCACTTGCTTTAATGCCCTTTTTTTTTCCATGTGCTAGGTTGCCGTACGTTAGACTACATGAGCAGTGACTTAGTCTTTGGTTGGAAGAGAATTACTTTATGTAGTTCTAGGACGAATGAAAACTGAGTAATTTCTCCTGTGAGAAAGTAACTAGTGGTGCTGGCTAAGTCTTTGCTTCTCATCATCCAGGCTCTTTTGTCACTTCCAGGTTGGACTGGGAAGAATGACAAAATCCTACTGTCTTAGTCTTCCTGGGCTGCTGTACCAAAATACCACAGCTGGGTGGCTTAAACAATACACACTGATTTCTCAGAGTTCTGGAGACCGGATGTGCAAGGTCATGCTCTGGCAGATCAGTTCCTGGTGAGGGATCTCTCCCTAGCTTGCAGGCAGCTGCCTTCTCACTGTGCTCTCGCGTGGCCGGGAGAAAGAGCAAGAACTCTGGTGTCTCTTCCTCTAGGGACACTAATCCCATCAGATCAGGGCCCCACCCATATGACCTCATTTAACCCTACTTACTTCCTAACTCCAAATACAGCCACCTTGGTGGTTAAAACTTTAATATATGAATTTTGGAAGGACACATATGTTGGTCCACACTACCAACTAAGGCAGTCATTGTCCTGGAGTCTCCCTGGGCCAATTGTTAATATGCATCATTTGCAGAACCATCGAGGTGATGGATAAATGGGCTGGGCGTGTTCTGAGTACCACCCCTGGCTAACTTCCTGCTGCTTTCTTGTTAGAAATGCACTTCAAGGACATTGGCATCACCTTTGGGCTCTAAAAAGGAGTTTGAAAATAGGACCATGCTGCCTTGCAGTAGAAAGATGGAAATTTAGGTGAATATTTTGGGAAATATCTAAGCTAATATCTACTATTGCAACTGTTGGACAAAAGATGATGCTCAATAGTGGAGATGGACAAGATATTGGGCCTTTTGTTCCCCCCGGAGTACTGATAAACCTCAGTGCCTAGAACACATTAAATACCCGATAAAATGTAATTAGCTTAATGAACAAACAAATGGAAATCTGTTATTGGTTTGCTACCATAGCCCAACTTGGCTTAGTGGGTGGCTAGTTAATGGCTTTTATCTCTGAACATACCACTGCCTGTTTACTATGCTTGGCAAGTTCCTTAATAGTCTTCTACTTTTTGTAGGTCAAGAAGGTAATTGCTATTTAATATTTGAAAAGCAAATAGATGTCTTGGCTAGTGAAGGATAGTCCTGAGGCTTTTTATTTATAGCTTTAGTATCCTGTGTCCCCATTTTACTCTTCAACTTGTCCTTTTGGTTCTAACCATTACGTGCTCAGTGTGAATCAGAAAGCCCTAGAGAACTTGGGAAGAATCAATGAAATGATGTCTCCAGTGGGCAAGCGCTTTGGAGATGATAAAAACATTTTGTAAGTGCAAGGTTTGGCCTTACTCTTTTGAGTACTTATTGTATTAGTAGTGACATAAAGTAGGGGAGGGCCATCATCATTTGTTTCTGGTTGCCAGGACCTGCAAGGGGGCGGGTGTGAGGAAGAGGAGGGAGGGCCAGGCCAGAGTAGGGAGAGGCGGCGGGAATCGGGGTCTGAGGAGGACCTGGCCAGGTAGGGTTCTGACTAGAGGGTAATAATTGAAGACCTGAGAGGAAACTGTCTTTACCTCCCACCTTGGCGCTTTGGCTACATCTGCTGCATATATGAAAACAAAGCCACTTTAAAGATGCGAGTTTAGGAACATGTCAGGAGAGGAGCATCATCACGGACACTCTGGAGTTAGACCAGTCCGGAGTCCAGTCGTGACCCGCCAGGTTTGAGGGACGTGGAGGCTGACGCTGCTCTGATGCCGCGAGTCACACACCTGCCTCCGTTAGCCGAGCTCTGTGACGAGCACGTGGAGAGTGTCAGAGTCACACTTTGATGAGACATTTCTTAACGTGTATTTTGTGACTGCTCTGTATGTGGTGGCGTTTAGAGTGGTCTGCCTGTCGTAATTTGGTGCAGTGCTTCTTGTTTCGTATTAGGAGACAAGATAAGAAAATGAAAATATGGAGAAGTAGTAGGGATGAGTGTGCGTGTGTGTGTGTTGGGGGGAGAAGGGGAAAGAGGGAGAGAAAGAGACGGGAGAGAGGGAGGCGAGGGGTGGGGGAAGAGAGAATTTAGTAGAGAACACATTGACATCTTTGGAGAAGAGAACGAAATGTTTAAATGTTTTGAGAGAAAAAGACATGATAAAATGGAAAAAAATTGTCTAGTCTCCTCATACACATTTTCTTCCTGAGTGTTGAGAAAAGTTTTATTATCATTTTAAGATTGTTTTGCAGTCTTGATGTAGTCACTTAAATAGAACAGAATAAAGAAAAATGTGATAGAGATCAGATAATTTAAAAAGTTGAAGTGTCTCTTTTGAGAGAAGTCACTCGTACAGCCTTGCAGATTTGGTTGTCATTGTCGCTGGCTTCAGCGAGGCCAGGCCAGTGCATGCCTCCGAGCGCTGCTCCTGGCATCTGATCAAACTGGCTTCCGTGCTGCCCTGTGCCGTTAGTTGAGTGACCTCCTACATGCGATTTAATTCCCCGAGTCTCACTGCTGTCATTTGGAGCACGTCGTCTGCGTGGCAACCGAGGGTCTCTCCTGGGACGGCCGTGCCGAACACGCGGGGCAGCACGGGCGCGAGCGAGCATCCGCGGCTGTCGTTTCTGTGTGTTCGTCCTGGACAGGGGGCACAAGGAGTCGCGTCTGTGCGGCGGTGCCTAGCAGCAGGGCCGAAATGCCAAAGGCGGAGTGGAGTTGGCAGAGTTCAGGCGCAGGAGCCTGGCATTTGCACGTTGCAAGAACCGGCATCATTTCTTGCTGTTCTTCATTTCTCTTTCCGTCCTGATGAGTTGTGTCCTTGGCGACCGAAAAGTGACCTTATCCTGAAACCTAGGACGTGCTGGGGGATACGCTTACAGTAAATACTTCTCTCAGGCTTTGCATTCCTTCTGATGCAAAATAAGTTTTCACTGAAAGATTTGCTTTTCTTTCTTCAGTTCATGTCTTCGGTCATTTCGGGGAGCCCTTCCCGACGCTCGCTCCCTCACGAGCCCCAGGGTACCAGAGCTCTGCAAGCCCCTGCGTGTGTCGTGTTCGCTGACGCCACACTGACCAGAGTGATGCCAGTGGCCAGTCTGGGAGACCACACGGGGTGAGTGTGTGTCCGCTGGGGGCACGGCTCACTGGGGGGCACGGCTCACTGGGGACCGTTGCTGTAGTAACGGTCACAGACCCTGAGGGGACTTCTACGTCGTGCTGCCCAAACAGGTGGTTATCCTCATACATGAATCTTGCCGATCTCTTTGAGTGTTTTTTTCTTTTTTTTAACCTGGAAGATGTAGCTAGGAGCGGCTTGCTGGGTGCTGGAGCATCTTTATACTTTCACATCCAGGACTGCAGTCCCGGTTTACACTCCACCGGCGGTACACGGAGTCTCCACCTCTCTGCTTTCTCACCAGTATGTGATATTATCTGTCTCACTACAGTGTTGCCATTTTGCTGGTTGTGAAGTGATGTATTATTTATTAAACATTTCTTTGATTACTTGTGTAACTGTTCATATGCTTGTTAGCCATTCAGGCTCCTTTTTCTATGAATTGTGTATTCATGTCCTTTGCCCATTTTTCGGTTAAGTTTATTTTTGCTTGTTGATTTGCAGACACTCTTTATATATTCTAGGTATTAGGTTTTGCAGTCCCTCATCTGCCAGCTTTCCCCCCACAGTTTGTGTTTTTGGACTTTTTAAGATGTTTTCCCCCTTCCCCACCTAGGTCCTAAAATGATCCTGCTACATTTATTTCTATTGGCCTTTTGGTTTTACACTTTACATATAGGTGTTTAATTTATATGTGGTGTAAAATAGTAATCCAGCTATTTTTTTTTCCTTACAGAGTATGTGAGAGTTTCTTATTGGCAATTTCTAAAAATCTGTCCTTTATCCGTTTTCCTCGTAAAATCACAGGCAGATTTGTGAGCTCTTCCTTATCTCATGGGAATACGTATCTGTCCCTGCGCTGGCGTCCTGCTCGTTTGTGGTGTGTTTTCACGTCCGGTAGGGAGAGTCCTCTGTTTGCTCTTCTTTTTAAAAGCTGATTTAGATATTTTGGGACCTTTATTATTATGTATTTCAATATAATCTTCTTCTGGAAGGTTGGTTGAGATTATATTAAATTTATAGGTTATTTTCGGGGGCAAATTAACATCTACGCAAGCCCATAACAAAGAAAGCAAAATGGTGGTAGCAAGACAGCACAAGAGAAGTGGAAGCAGTAATTAAAGCCGTTACCCCTCATGTCCTTGATTCGTGGGTGAGTTTGAACGAACTTTCGAACACACGTGTTAACGTGTTCTGTTTCATTACGCATCAGTTTTGTCACTTTATACTTTGGTAAGAATTTATCAATTTTTTCTCAGTTATCACATTTATTAGCATAACGTTGTTCAGGAGTTTCTTAACAGCTTGTGTATGTGGTTTATTCCCCTCTCTGGTCTGAATCTTGCTGGTTTTCATCTTTCCCTTTAAAAAGTGATCTGACCAGAGGTTTTCTTGTATTTTAAGTGGATAGGTCTTGATTTTGATAATCCTCTCTATTGTTTTTCATTCTTTATGTCGTTTATTTTGACCTTACATTTTTTTCATTTTTTTCTCCCTCTTACATTTATTTTAGTTAAATGATCATTTAGAAACTTTCTATTTTTTCACTATTGCTAAGGCCGTGAATGCTCAGTGGATCGTGCTTTTGGTACCTCAGCCAAGAATTCTTTGCCAAACTCAAGGTCAGAAGATTTTCTCTGGTGTTTTCCTCTAGAACTTTTATGCTTTAAGCTCTTACATTTAGGTCGATGAGGCATTTTGAGTTAATGTTTGGATGTAGTGTGTGGTAAAGGTCTGTGTTCTTTTTGCTTATTGATATTTATTTATCCCAGCACCAATCGTCGAAAAGACTATTCTTTCTTCCCATTGATTATCTTGGCACCTTTGTCAAAATTAAGCTGACGGTTACGTAAGAATTTATTTCTGGACTCTCAATTCTATTCCATTGATGTATATGCATATCCTGTGCCAATCCACACTGTCTTGATTACTGTAGCTTTCCGGTGGGTTCTGAAATCAGATAGTGTAAGTCCTCCAACATTACTCTTCTTTGTCAAAATTGCTTTGGCTATTGTAGGTCCTTGGCATTTCCGTAAAAAATTCACAGTTTGTACATGTCTACAAAGAAAGCCTGATGGGATTTCAACGGGGATTGAGGTAAATTTATAGATCAGTTTGGGAAGAATTGCCATCTTGACAATACGGAATCTTTTAACACTTGCACGTGGAATGTCTCTTCATCTCTTTAGCTCTGCTTTGATTTCTCTCAGCAACGCTTTGCTGTTTTTCATATCCAGGTCTGGCACGTATTTTGTTAAACTTGTTCCGACTTCATTTTTTGATACGCTTTGTGGATAAAATTATTTTTTAAAATTTTATTTTCAGATTATTTGTTGCTAGCGTATATAAGCATAACTAATTTTTGCGTATTTATTTGAGTTCCATGACTTTGATAAACAGCTCATTTATTCTAGTAAGAGTGTGTGTGTGTGTGTGTGTGTGATTTCCTTGGGATTTTCTACCTCTAAGATCACAAGATAGTTACTTCTCCATTTCCAAACTGGATGACTAATTTTTTCTTTCCATTTCTTTTGTTTTCTCTTGATCTTCTCCTCCTTTTCTATCTCCTCCTACCTCTTCCTCCTTTTTCTTTCACACCTCTCCCTTCTTTTCTCTTCTGTCTCCTCCTTTATATACGTCTCTTGCTACATTGGCTAGAACCATTCAGCTAAATGTTGAATAGAAGTTTATGATCTTGTTCTCAGACTTAGGGGACAAAGCATTCAGTCTTTCACCAGTAAGTATTATGATATTAGCTGTTGGGTTTTTATAGATACCCTTTATGAGGTTGAAGAAGTTGCCTTCTATTCCCATTTTGTTGAGAATTTTTTTTTGTTTTTGTTTTTTTTCACCATGAATCAGTTTTGGATTATGTCAAATGCTTTTCCAGTAGCTATTAAGATGATCGTGTGGTTTGTCTTTTATTTTATTAATATGGTTTATTATAGTAATTGCTGTTCAGATGTTAAACCAACCTTGCATTCTTGGGAAAATATCAGCTGATTGAAATGTATAATCCTTCCTGTATGTTGCTGGATTCGGTTTGCTAGTATGTTGTTAAGCATTGTTGTGACTGTGTTTATGAGTAATATTGATCTATGGTTTTCTTGTCTTGTGGTATCTTTTTCTGGCTTTGTAATATTAGCAGGTATTAGTAGTATACTAGGAGACTGCTGGTCTCATTGAGTGATTTGAGAAGTCTTCCCTCTTCTATTTTCTGAAATTGTGAAAGACTGGTATTATTTCGTTAAATATTTGATAAAATTCATCAATAAAGTCATCTGGGCTTTGGCTTTTCTTTGTGGGGAAATTTTTATTACTAATTCAAATTCTTTTCATGTTATAGGTTTATATTAGACTATAAATTTTCTATTTCTTCTTGAGTCAGTTTTGATAGTTTATATTTCTAGAATTTGCCCATTTCACGTAAGGTGTCTCATTTGTAGCATATCATGGCTCATAAGATTCACTTACAATCCTTTAAATTTCTCTAGGTTCATTAATGACATCCCCTCTTTTATTCTTGATTTTGCTCATTTGTGTCTTCTCTCTTTTTGCCCTGGTCTAGTTGAAGGTTTGTTAATTTTTTTGATTTTTTTCAAAGAACACACTTTCTATTTTATTAATATTTTTCCTATGATTTTTCTGTTTTCTATTTCGTTGATCTTTGCTCTGATTTACTGCTTAGTTTCTTCTTCCTACTTTTAGTTTGCTCTTCTTTTCCTAGTTTCTTAAGGTAGAAACTTAGGTTATTTTTGACATTTTTGTTTTCTATTATAAGGGTTTAAAGCTCTAAATCTCCATGTAATTACTTTTTAGCTACATCCCCAAAATTTGATATTTTAAAAACTTTTATTTATTTAAAATGTTTTCTAATTTCCCTTATGATTTCTTCTTTAAGCCATGGGTTATCCCCCAACATATGGGGATATTTCAGACTTTCTTTCTATTGTTGGAGACTAATTTGTATCCAGTTTTAATACTATTGTAGTTGGAGAACATACTTTGTATAATTGTAAGCTGTTTAAATTCTCGGAGACTTGTTTTTTTGAACTAGCGTATGGCCTACTCTGGAGAGTGTCCCATTTGCACTTGAAAAGAGGGTGTGCGTTGCAGTTGCTGCATGGCATGTTCTCTAAACATCACTGGGGTGGAGTTGGTTGATAGTAGGGTTCAAGTTTTATATATTTATTATTTATATATTTCTGTCTTAATGTTACAGTATTAGGAGTGAGATACTGAAATCTTCACCAATTATTGTTAAATTATGTATTTCTTGGAATTCTGTCAGTTTGTGTTTCATGTATTTTGAGGCTGTTATTAGGTGTGCATGTGTTCTTATATCGTCCTGATATATTGACTCTCATCATTATTAAATGTTCCTTTTTATCTCTAATACTGTTTATTGTCTTGAAGTCTGTTTTGTCTGATATTAATATAGCCTCTCGAGCTTTCTTATAGCTTCGGTTTGCATTGAGTATTTTTTCTGACGCACTTATTTCATCCTATTTATCTGTTTGAATCCAAGGTATGTTTCTTATAGACAGAGCATAGTTGGATCTTACTTTTTGTCCAGTCTGACATAATTTGCCTGTTGATTAAGGTTTTTGAACATGCTTGTTGATAGGGTTGGATTTACATTTGACATTTTGCTATCTTTTTCTCCAAGCCTACCGTCTTTTCTGTTTCTCTCTCCCTACCTTACTGCTTTATTTTGTGCTAAATAAATATTTTTAATGTGTAATTTTAGTTCCGTTGATGTTTTATAATTTTTATTTTTAACATTTTTGTGATTTTTAAATAGTTGCTTTAGGGATTAATTTATATATTGTAATTTCTTACAATCCACTGCAGACTTAATTGTGGCAGAATTAGCAAATTCACTCCGGTGTGGCTCCCTCCCTCACCCCTTCTCTGGGCCGTGATTGTCATAGACCGGGCAACACGACGCTACAGTTACTGCTTTGAGCCGTCTAATGTCGTTAAAGAAGTTAAAAGAACTGGGAAGAAGTATATTTACTGGTCTTTTGCACTGACCCACACACTTACCACTTCCGGCTCTCCGCGTTGCCTCCTGTAGGTGGAGGTGAATATCTGGTGTGATTTTCCTTCAGCTTGAAGCTGGGTAGCTGTGTTTTGGGGAGAGGATTTGCAGACGTTTTTAGTTGGCCACAGCCAGAACCAGTCTTCAATTGTTCTTTCTTCCTTTCTTTCTGTGTTACTTTGCTTTTTGGTCTTTGTATTCCAACTCCTTGAGTTGAATACTTAGTCCATTTGTTTATAGTATTTTTGGGTTTTGATAAGTTTATTTAAAGCTATAAATTTCCCTACACATAATTGCTTTTTCTGTGTATCACAGAATTTGGCATGAAGTATTTTCAGGGTATTCAGGTTAAATAGATTCTTGATTTTTCTTTTCCTTTCTCCTTTAACAAAAACGTTGCAGTCAAGGACAGACTGCATGTATGTGATAGTGGTCCTGTAAGACTATAATGGAGCTGGAACCTTCCTGTCACCTGCTCACCTTGTAGTCATCATTATGTTGTGGCACAATGCATTACTCACACAAATCCATGATGGAAAAAAGAAACAAACCAAGCAAACCACCATGGAGATATTTCTGACAAGAGTGACACTTCCTTAAGAGGAAGGAAGGTCCTTCAGGAGGGATTCCAGAGGCATTGTCATCACAGGCAACGGCAGCTCCATGCGTGTCGTTGCCCCTGAAGACCTTGCAGGGGGACATGAGGTGGGGGCGGAAGACAGTGATACTGATGGTCCTGACGCTGTGTGCACCTAGGCTAATGTGGACCTAGGGGTCAGCCAGTGGCCTGTCTTTGCCTCTTAGTTTCTATCAAAGAAGTTTAAAAAGTAAAAGACAATAAAAATGTTTAAAAATAGAAAAAAGCTTATAGAATAAGGATATAAAGAAAGTATTTTTGTATAGCTATACAGTGTGTTTGTGTTTTAAGCTACATGTTATTACAAAGAAGTCAAAGCATTAAAAAAAAATTTAAGGGTTTATAAAGTTAAAAAGGTTACAGTACACTGAGATTAATTTATTGAAGAAAGAATTTTTTAAAAATAAATGTAGTGTGGCCTAAGTGTGCAGCGTTTATAAAGTGTGCAGTAGTGTGTGCACAGTGATGTCCTAGACCTTCACATTCACTCACCGCTCACTGACTCACCCAGAGCAACTTCCAGCCCTACAAGCCCTATTCATGGTAAGTGCCCTGTACAGGTGGCCCATGTTTTATCTTTTTTATACTTTATTTTTACTGCATTTTATCTTTTACAGTAGGCCATACCATCCAGGTTTGTGCAAGTGCACGCTCTATGATGTTCAGATAAACAGAAAGTCCCCTAAGGACGCATGAATGTATCCCCGTCATTAAGAGACATAGTCACATTGGATTAGGGCCCACCCACTCCAGTGCAGCCTCATCTCAATTATTACCTCTGCAAAGACACTATTTCCAAATAAGGTCACATTCTGAGGTTGCGGGGAATAGACTCCAACATCTTGGGGGATGCAACTGAACCCAAAGGAGGCAGCATTGCTGCTTTTTAATCTCGTGGTGGTCAGAGGGGGTCAGCCAGTGGCCTGCCCAGGGCAGTGTGACAGGGACCAAAGAGCAAATCAGGGAAATCTTCCCCCCAGCTCCTTCCCACCCCTTTTTTCCCCCATGCAGACATGCTTCCTTCTCCCTGGGAGTTTACATAAAAATCTCTTAAATAAAATAGAATAAAAAATTACCTATGTAAAAGTCATTTGTTTGATAAAAGCTATTTACAGTGGAGAAACAACTGATCCTTTCTGGTTTGCAAAGAAAACTCACAAGAATTTTTGCCTTTAAAGAAAAATAAAAAATGACAAAGGTGTAAAATTGAATATTATTGCCAGGGCCAAAAATTTTAAGTAGGACACCCCATTAGAATGACAAGTTTTTTAGAGATTGAAAGTAACAGTCACAGAACACTCCAGCGATGCCTGACTCTGAGTGTCCTGCAAGATTTCCTTGCTAGAAAAACCCTTTGCAAGGGCAGTTTCCTAATGCAGAATAGAGCCTGCATTTCTTTACTTGAAGGAACAGAAGCAGCACTTCAACTTATTTTATTGAGATTTCTTTCCCCGACAGTTGGTACCTATATCTTCTCAGCCAGACGCTAGAACTAGAGTAAACAAGCCGCTGGGTGGGTCGCTGGGAGGAGCGTGTGTGGTCGAGAAAACAACAACCTGCCACACGGAAGGAAGCAAAGCAGAGTGGAGTCGGCAGTTGGGATATGCGGCATGCGGGCTTCTGCATCTGCATGACCTTCTTTTTGTTTCCTAGGTCCTGGAACTTTCTTTTTATTTTTGTGGGCTCTCTAGCATCCGACTGGGGGAAGGAACCCACATTTCATGCTAATTTGCCAACTTGTCGAGAACTCAGAATCATCCCTGTAGATTTCTGGATACATTTTCCTCAACACTTTATTATAAAAATGTTCAAACTTGTAGAAACGTGGAAAGGCTTTTACAGTGAACCCCAGTGCACACAGCACGAAAACTCCTTAATTCATTATTTGCCAGATCTCTTCAGATTTTGTTATTGTTCCCCCTAAGCTTTGACAGATGTGTTGCCAATACTTGAGTGGACAACGTTTTTAGCAATTCATGCTTAAGGAGTTTTTTTAAGCATTCAGATTTATAGAAACAAGTACTCTCCTCTTAGGCTTATATTTATATGTCATTCAAGTGGGTTAGAAAACCAGAATTTCTGTACCAACACACCTTTGGTACGTGCGATATTTCAATCTTGGAAGTGGATGTGTCCTGGCTGGTGTCCTGGCTGGTGTCCTGCAGGGAGCTCTCTGGGAGGCAGCACAGTGTGGATCTTAGTCTGAGCTTCTGCAGAAGGCGTGGGAGTGCCAGCAAACCCACAGTTGATCCTTGGAGGTTGGTTAAGAGGATTTAGCACAATGCTATGGGTGGGATGTCCAGCGCCGAGGGTTCAGTGCTAAGCCCTGTTTAGTTTCTTGTCTTCCCTTCAGACCGGGAAGCAGATATGATGTGAGCACACCTTTCCTGGCAAGGTGTGCTCCTCTGAGCAAATTATTGGAAACGTGTGCATGTGTAACCCACTAGCACATACACATATGTGTTACAGACAGTCCCTCCTGAATCGGTATTTAGAAAGAAACAAACAAAATTAACCCCATGCTTTTTGCAAAGCCGCAGGTACATTTGCATTCCTTCGCCAAATAATACGTGTAGCACCTGGGCCTCAAGAGCCTGCTTGGGACAACATCACCTGTTCACTGGTCTCCCAAGTCAAGGGTTAGATACCCGCCGCACACCTGCCTGGCTGCAACGTGTGGCTGAAGTCAGCACAGACACCAGCTGTGCTCCCACACAGAGGCTGTTACAAACAGAAAAACTAAAAGCTTTCTAACTTCAATGTTTTCACTATCCAGATGCCACATTCAGCAACAGAAAAAACCTGCAGGCAGTCAACAATGAGCAGTTTATCTGCACATCACAAAGATTACTGTTGTCATTCAAGCCCTCCTAACTTTCAACTTCATACTCGCTTCTAGTTGTGCCGTTATTGCTTCCGACTGCTTTTACCGGCCTTTGGTCTCCTACTTCCTGTGCCCTTAGATGCTGCTTCTGGAGGACGTGAGACTGTGGCCAAAGCATCCTCCGTGGGTCCCTGGCCTGAAGAACAGAGGGCTTGCTCTCAGCATGGCGTGCAAAGTTCTAAATGATCTGCCTCTCATGTTCACATCCAGCCCAACCTCCCACAACTTCTTCCTACTTTCTGGGGTTGGGGGGGGGTGGGACAGGCTGGAACAGCCTCTTGTGTGATGGCTCCCTACTTTTCCATCCTCCCAGCTTTCTCTTTGCTGTCAACATCCTGATAATCTCCAAGGACCACAGCCAATGCCACTGTCCTCTGGCCCAAGGTGACGCCTCCTTTGTGCTCCCACAGAACATGGAACCTGTCCAGTCTACCCCTGTTAACGGTAACCTGTGTGGCTAACGCTCCTGTTCCGTGATCAGCTCCCTGTGGGTACAGACTGTGACCTACTCATCTTCATTTTGTCCTGGGTACTTCCCTCCATGCCTTGTACGTAGCCGCTGCTCAGTTGTTCATTGGAATCATGCACGCTTTACTAAGGGCTTATCACAAAGCGTCCTTAACTCCTGGGTCATTATGTATCCATAGTGTAAGAGCTTGCACATTTAGGTGTAGAAAAATTCACCTTTATAATATGTTTGCATAAATCTGGCTGATAAGTAGTTATGTTAGCTGGACACAGCTGACGTAAATACTCCCTTTCTTCGCACAGGGAAGCTAAGCCATAAAGCTCTTCTCAGGGTGAACATCTACTGGGGTAAGTAAATCCATAGTCCATCAGTTGATAATACTGTATCTGAATGACACCTTTGACAGAAGAAGGCAGCAACAAGACTCTTGGTATAATGTTGAAGTTTCTCGATTTACATACCATTTGAGGGCTTTCGCGTTTGATTTGGAATGAAATGTAGCATGCGGCCATTATGTACTAGAAAATAGTCCACGCAAACAAGCCATTTATTATCACGTGCGTTGCAAAATTGTTGCAGATGATTTCTTGGTTTGCACCTCTGAGATGAGCAGAAGGGCAAGAGAGCTGTTCAAAAGTACACTTTGCAGGGAGTGGTCAGTTTCAGCATCTCCCTGTACCTGGAGGCTGAGCCAGACTCCCAGGCCCACGCCAGGGGCTGGGAGAGATGTTCAAACCCTCGTGCTGCTCTTACAGCCTTGGGGGTCGTGTTCCCGGAAAGTATTGTCACAGTAATTGTGAAGTAGAATCACCAGAGTCAAAAATTTAAAATCTTCTGTAAAAGAGAACTTCAAAATCACTTATTTTTGTTGTTGTTGTTGGAAACAGCTCATAATTATACTCAGCACATAATTTTCTGAATTGTCACCAAAATGATCACTCTTGGTAAAAGGAAATTGCCCTCACTTTCTGAACTGCTGTGATGACTGTTTATCACCAGAGTCCGTGAGGGGAGATGAATGTATCTATCTAAGACTCATTATCAGTGTGACATTAGCTGCTGAAGTAGAAGGATACGAAAAAGTTTGAGATGCTTCATTTTTACTTGCCGGGCTGTTTGTTCACCCACCAGACTCATCTTTTGACAAACATTTGCACTCCATTTTGTACTGGACTATAGGAAAAACATGGTTAAATAAAACCATTTGTCCTCCCAAGGAAATAATAACCCAGATGGAAAGATGTGACATGTTCCTTAAAAATGATGACACACGGCAGAGCCACGTAAATACCATAAGGGAGGTTTGGACCAAGTGCTGTCGGACTTGCAGGCGTGAATGTTGTCTTCCGGCCGGGAAGGAAGGACTTGTGCTTACGAAGCAGATAGCAGGGACTGATGGCCCTTAGCCACGTTATCTGGGTCTTAAAAGACGGAAGCCATGCTGACAGTGCTGGCGGGGAATGTTCAGGTTAGAAGGACGAGGGGAGTCCAGTCCGGTCGGGGGAACGCGGAGGGCAAAGGCCTGGGGTTGTGCGGGGGTGCAGTGTTCCCACGTGGAAGGCGGGCGGGTGTTTCCAGAGATTACCAGGATGGAAAGGTTTAGAACGAACGGTAGAGGGCCTTGGATACCAATACGTTATTTGGACATTACTTGTAGGAAATGGGAAACCAACACAGCTTTTTAAGTGAGAGAATGATGTGATCAAAATGACATTTTAGGCAAATTAATTTGAGTGAATTCTGAGTTTGCTTAAAGCTTGAGGTAGGGGAAATGGAAAATGAGCTAAGAGGATACTGGAAGCAAGCAAACAAACAAACACATAAAAACAACAACAAAAAAGAGCCCTCCGATGTGGGGATGTCGGTACCATTTGAAGTAGCCCTTGCCCCCGGACGTCCCTGTGTCCTTTCCTTCATGGCGCTGATTCGTGGGGATCATTGCTCATTTACGTGTTTGCTTGTTTGATCTTGTGACCGCTCCCACCTCTAGAATAGAAGCTCCGGGGCCTTGTCTGGATCATTCATGCTCAGTGCCAGGAGCAGCACCTCACATGCCAGAGGCAATCGTTTTGAATGAATAAAGATTAATGGAAGACAGGGAGAGGTTAGGAATACCCAACTCCTGGTTTGGTTTGATTCTCTCCAGTAAGAATGGGTTTGGGGACTGATGTGGAGAAATACCAGATTCCCGTACACAGCTGTACTGATTTCAAAGGGCGCACATGTATTATCCCTCCCAACAGCCACAAAAGACAGTCTGTAAGGTAGTTGTTCATTCATTTGACATTTGTTGAGCCCTTCCTCTACGCCAGATGTTGCGCTGTGTGTTGTGTTTACAAAGATGCCTTTGAAACAGTTCTTGCAATTGAAGGCTCATAGTCTGATGGGGAAACCAGTATACACAGAGAAGTTCAATACAATGTGTCTGTATTAGTTAGGGCTCTCCAGAGAAGCATGCACACGCGGGGAGAGAGACGGAGGAGAGGGATTTGTTATAAGAAATTGGCTCGCATGAGCACATAGAGACTGACAAGTGCCGAGATTCACAGTTGGCAAGCTGGAGACCCAGGAGAGTCAAAGTTTCAGTTTGAGTCTGAAAACAGGAAGAAACTGATGTCCCAGCTTGAAGGTGGCAGGCAGGAGGAGTCCTCCCTGACTCAGGGAGGCCAGCGTTTTGCTCCATTCAGGCCTTCAGTTGCTGGGATGAGGCCCACCGCATTAGGGGGGCATCTGCTTCACACATCCACCAGTTCAAACGTTCATCTCATCCCGAAACAGCCTCCCAGACACGCACAGAGGAACGTCTGCCTACACATCTGCACCCGTGGCCAGGCGTGTTGACACGTGAAATTGACCATCACGATGTCCTTTGTTATCACAGAGATATAAACAAAGTTCATTCAAACTGATTCCATCTTGGACAATGAGAGAAGGCACTTTGTAAAGGAGGTAGCAATAAAAACAGTTGACAGATATTGCCATCATCTCTATTTTTAGAAAGAGGAAGTAGAAATTTGGGAGGTTAAGTGAGGTCCCATCACACACAGCCAGGAAGTGATAAAGCCAGGAGGGAGCCCAGGTCTTCTGGCACCAAATTTTATACTTTTGTACATCCAGGAGAAGCAATTCCAAGAAGGAATTGTAGTTTAGGATAGCGAAAGATCATCCAGTTTTTAAAAAATGAATCTGTGATTCAGGTGTTAGTTGAGTTATACCCGAAGCTGCCAAAGGGTGACTGGGGTGGGAGCAGCTTCCTGCAGGTGCCCCTGAGCCCAGTGGCACCGTCCCCGTGGTGGGGGGATGGGCAGTGGTAGCCTTTGTCTTTGGAACTTGGGGTTTCCCAGGCGTCCTGGCTTTCAGGTGAATGAGGGTCGATGGTAATGACACAACGGAGCCTCACAGCTCCCGACTGTGGGACCCGGAAATGGTCCCGCGAGCTCTCGCCGTCGCTCAGAGCCCCGGAGCCTCCTTTCTCTTGTGCGCCTACTTTGTGTTATTTCTGTAGACCGGTTTCTCTATGAGCTTTTTAGCTTTTACCTCCTCAGTCATGAGGAGGTGAAGTCACTTAGTAACCAAGTGGCCTGTGGGTAGGAGACGCTTCTCATCTCCGTACGCATTTACGCAGCCAACACCCAACACAGGTCAGCCCAGGTGCAGTTTTATTCCCCTTTCATTCAAATTCTTTCCTTTAATTGAAAAAATAAAAGTTGTATATATTTCCGGTGTACAGTGTGACATTTTGAAATATGAACACATTGTGTAACAGCTAAATCAAACCAGTTAACACATGCATTGCCTCACATGCGCACCACTGTTTTGGTGGTGAGAACAGAGTCCACTCTCCTAGTGATTTTGAGGTACACAGAACATCGTTATTAACTGTGGTCATCGTGATGTCTAATGGATCTCTTTAACTTATTCCTCCTAAGTGAAAAAAATTTTACATTATTATTCATTGTTATCATTCACAAATAAGAAGTGTATGCATTTATGGTGTATAAGGTGATATTTTGAAATATGTGTAGACCATGGGACAGCTAAATCAAGCTAATTAACATACACATGACTTAGGGTTTAAAAAGAAAATTCTATTCGTCCACCTTGGGGTGTGCCCGCCTGGCACACTGCTCACCAGCCCACCCCCAACAAACAATGCTGGGAGTGTATTCTAGAGAAGGGGGAGGGGCTAAGCAGGCATCCCAGGTGTCTTTTCTGCAAGAATCCTATTTCTGACCCCCTGTCTGGGACTCTACTTTGCTTATGTGTTAGTGACTGATTTTGTATGTGACCCCTGGGAACACAGCAATTATGACTTTTGTCCCAGCCACTCACAGGGTCCCAAAGAAACCACGATGGCCTATAGGATATTACATGCCTCCTGCTTAAATACGGCTAAATTACAGCAGGAGCAACGGCATAACCTCTCCCCCCTCACATCTGCAGTCAAATCACTTCCAAGGCTGTTCTTGGTGCGGATTTTCAATTGCCATCTGAAAGGCGCGGTAGTCATTTTAATAACGTGAATTAATCATCGGTCCAGCCTGCTGGACAATATCGCAATCAAGACAACAGAGACTGAAATGTTCCAGCCGGAATGAGAACACATGAACATAGCTTAACTCAGAAATACTGCAGCTGCATTCAACAAACTTCTAATCAAAGGAGACTTACCAGTCGTGCTTAAAATTCTTCTGGCTGTTAAAGTGCTTTTGTCATGAAAGAGATGTTAGCGGTGTGATTTCAGACTCAAACAAGGAAGAGAATTGCAGTAATTATGGACATTTTGTGACCAGAACACTTCCAGCCAAATGATACAGTTGAAGTTGTATCTTTTTGAACAAATTGGATTCTGTCCTATAGATCAATTTCTGAAGAACATAATTGTTATTAATAAGACATTAACAGGATTTCCTTTCCTTTGACAATAACTTGATTGCTTCATAAAAGTGAGTTATTAGAACAATTAGAAATTGCATTAGAGTCTTCGATCTAGACAGGATTTTTTTCCCCATTTCCGACACATTTGATGTGTTTGAAAATGTGCCTAATTCTTTTTTCCCCCCAGTATGTTTTAAATTATGTGGGAGTCAAAAACTGCCCCTTTGTTCATTTTGAAGATTTTACAACAACTTGCTTTTTGGCATGACTGTGCAACTTTAGAACACTGTGTTCTCCTTACCGCCAACCAGGATGTGGAGCTGAGCAGAGAAGAGAAACCCTCATCCGCTGTGAGCCAGGCGCCGTGCAGGTGCCGTGAGATCACGCAGTCACCTCAGTTGTCCCCACGACGGCACTGGAACGTAACTATTGTTCTTCCCACTGTTGCAAATGAGGCAACCGAAGGTCACATAACAACAGAGGTAGTGTGCGGCACTCAGGTGATCTGACTCCCCAGTCCAGCTTCTGTCTTCTAGAACATTCCTCCTCTTCTCCCCCCTCCAGTTATAATTAATCACTGAGCACTGAGCCATGGCAGTCTCGCTCAGGTTACTGTCCGTTCACACACCTGGCCCCCGAGTGCAGTAGATGAGGCAGGAAGAAGGGGTGCTCAGCTGTCTCCCTAATCCCAGGCCCTCTCCCAGGGGGTTCACTTCACAGAAAGAACTTAATCGAAGCCGGGGTCCTCCTCCCAGTCACCACGCTGCCTCTCAGCGTTGGGAGTGAGTAGCGCACTCTCGTGGTACTTCAGGACTCAGCGCAGCAGTGGGGATCCCTTGATGCCTGGGGCACAACCCGTACCCCACTAATTAGGGAAATACTCTTCTCTCTGTGAGTCGTGGGTTTGCTGTCTCTGAGGGAGATGTGCGGACCTCAGGAGTTAACTCATACGGGGTCTGTGGAAACTTCATTGGCGAAAATACAGAAAAGAAAGCGCCCGTGAAGGGTCGTGCTCAGAGCTGCCCGCAGGAGTGGATCTGTCCGTTCCCCGTCCCCTCACCCTGCCCCAGCCCTGCAGGGCTCTGAGGCTGGCAGCCGCGGACGTCAGTGTTGTCCTGAGTTGAAGGCCACACTCGGCGTTCTAGGAGTCACGCTGGGTGCACTGCATGGATCTTCCTGGGGCCATGGGCTGAGTTTTCTCAGTGGAGGCTGTGAAGTTTTTGGACGTAGAAACTAGGCAACGGAGGCCTTTAGGCATTTGCGCAGAACTCTGAGGGTAGGTGAGCCGCCATCTTGGTTTTGTGTGTGTGGCACAAAGAAGACTTTATTTCTTGTCCTTTCCTTATGGGGGCTACGTGTCACTTCTACATTGAACTTTTCCTCTGACATTGCTCTCATCCTCAGTAACAAAGTCTGCCCCTTCCAGCACAGTTTGGGGTTTTCATCTCGTGGCGGCTGAGAGATAGGGTGGCAAGGGACGCGAGGACCTGTTACCATCCCTCGAGACCTCCCGGCTCTAGCAGAGACTGAGTGTCGGCCTGCAGGGCACTGCTGGCTTCAAGGGGAGCTTCTGGTGGTGGCAGGACCCCATCCTCCATCAGCAGAGAAATCTTAAGGCCGTACCTTCTTCAGTTATTCCCAGAGATTAGGGAAGGCTGCTTTCCTGGGAGAGGAGGATGGAAAGGCACTGGCCAACTTCTGGGCTCCGCATTCATGGAACGTCACCAAGAGGGAGTTCGGTGCTTTCTAGGCCCAGTCCTGCCAAAGCTGGGGGCCTGGAATAGGGGAGCTGACAAGCAGTGCACGGTGCATGTCTAGCACTGTCCTGGGAAAAGGTAACCTAATTGCCCTGCTGGCCTTGTGGCTGTATTCCTGAGTGGACACCAATGCATTCAAACTTACTAACAATGCATGCATTCCTGGGCTGTTTTTTTTTTTAATACTTGTTTACTTAAAACCTCATACATTATAATCAATTTTTGTGTGTGTGTGATGGTGAAGGACTTACCAATGTCATTTCCATGGGGCCAATGGCCTAGACTGGCTGCGTGCCCACGCCTGCAGCTTACAGGCCAGCAGTGGCTGCTCCCTGCCAAGGACAGGGTGACTTTGGCTCTGAAACGCAGGCCGGGGAAGGCTTCTTGTCTCCGAGGTGCTCTGACACATAGCCATCTAGGTGTGCTGTGTTCTGAAATGAAGCATGTCAGAATGACAGATAATTAACCCGAGAAGAGTGAACTTTGTAGTAAAGAAACGTAAGGAACTCAGCACAAACCCTGTGGGGACACAGAAACCCTAAGGGTGAGGAGGGAACCACCTGCCTTGGGCAGCGGCGTGGTGGGGACCTAGTGGCTGGAGGCTGCGGAGCCGGGGGGCAGAGGGGTCGGTGTGCGTGTGAGGAAGACAACACCTAAGCTGCGCTGTGGGAGACGCGAAGGGGGACGGAAGGAAAGGGATCGGGAGGGGAAGTCACTTGGGAGGGATCGTGGATAGAATTTTTACTCTGACCTCTGATTACTTCCCACATGGCGTTCTGCCTGCGCAGACCTTCCCACCCGTGTCACCCCCTCCAGATCTCAGTTGTGATCTTACTTCCTGCTGTCCCTGACACCCACCCCTGCAGCGCCACAACCTGACCTCCCTCTGTATCCTGCACTGCTCTTTCACACCTTCTCGTACAGTGGCTTTTGTGTAAGTGGCGATGGACCTTTCCACCGTCCCCGTTAGAATGTGAGTCGGTGACAGGGCTTGTGTTCACAGAGACTTGTCCACGTGGCACAATGTTGAAGGCGCGACTGTGCAGGAGGGCGGGACGGGGGTGGGTGGGTCACAGGGCCTCTGGTCTCCGGCGCGCAGTGTGGGTGCCCAGAGCCAGCGATACCGCACCTGAGCCGTGCAGAGCCGACTGCAGGCTCGTGGGGAGGGACTGGGGTTGGGTTTCAGACGTGCTGCATCGGCAGTGGTGCCTGTGGGATACCCGAGTGGCGATGTCCGTTAGGGGGTTTGATGCACAGGTCTAGAGGACAGAGAACTGGGGACCAAGGTACAGATATGGGCACTTTCTGGCTGTAGAGAGTGACACTCACTTTGTGGTGCCAGTGCAGTCGGAAAGAGAATGTTTTATGACTCAGGTGAGTTACTTAACCTCTTTTTAACTTTCAGTTTCTTCATTTGTCAGCCGGGGATAATAACAGCCACCTCGGGCTATTGTGATTATTAAACATCTGCAAAGAGTGATGTCTGCAAGGAGCTCAGCCCGGTGTCTAGCACACAGCATGCAAATAGGGGATAGACGCCGGGCGAAGAGGGAATATTTAATGGGTGGGCGGAGCGTACGAGGAAAGAATACAAAGTCAGGAGGAAGGCTAGCCAAAGGCGAGTTGCTTTTCTTCTTAATAATATGGAAAATGTTGGCCGGGCGCGGTGGCTCACGCCTGTAATCCTAGCACTCTGGGAGTCCGAGGCGGGTGGATAGCTCAAGGTCAGGAGTTCAAGACCAGCCTGAGCAAGAGCGAGACCCCCCGTCTCTACTATAAAAAATAGAAATCAATTGGACAACTAAAAATATATGTAAAAAATTAGCCGGGCATGGTGGCACATGCCTGTAGTCCCAGCTACTTGGGAGGCGGAGGCAGAAGGATTGCTTGAGCCCAGGAGTTTGAGGTTGCTGTGAGCTAGGCTGATGCCACGGCACTCTACAGCCCGGGCAACAGAGTGAGACTCTGTCTCAAAATAAAATAAAATAAAATAAAATAAAATAATATGGAAAATGCAACTTGATTCTAAAGTTAAATTTGTGACAGTTCCTTGGATAATTACTTAAGTGAAATTTAAGTATTTAAATCTTTTAAGCCATCTTCTTATTTTCTGTTATTTATTATATTTCAATGAGTAAAAAAAACCTAAAGAAACATTTTTGATGGGGTTATAATTTTTAAAAATCCTGTCCCTATAGCATGTCACAGTATAAATGATCTCTGCTCAGGCCTGTTTGATGACACACGCTTATCTTTAGTAACTTTTCACCCATTGTATCTCTTGAGGGCTATAGACATATTTTGTTTAATTAGAAATTAAACTGTGTAGAAGAAGATTTGAGAATTAATTCCTATTACTAAAATTTATCAGATAAACTAATTGTCTTTGAAGTTTTATCAGAGTGAGATTTATTTTCACGATTAATGGTTTGCCCAAGAAGTGATTTATAGCTTCCTATAAACACAGGTAACAAACACGAGCGGCAGGTACAAATGCTCTGGAAATGTCATCATTAATCCATGCGATTTTAAATCAATGGATTGTGGAATTCTTCTGTCAGAAAAATTGATTATGACTCTTTAGGCCCTACTACGAAATTATTCCTGTCATCCACACATTAAGGATATTCTTTTCATCATGCAGTTTTCATGGTGGCCTCGTCCGTTTAACCTTGGCTGTCAGACGACGTTACGTATGGCCTTTTCACGCAGGCCAGGCAGCAGAGTGTGGGGGAGGGGGCGGGGCGTGGGCATCTGATCCTCACTAATGAAAGGAAAATTAAAACAGTGATGAGAAACCATCTTTCACCTGCTAAATTGGAAGAGAGTAATAAAAAATACCTGGCATTGTTAGATCACGTGTGAAGAGATTGGAGTGCTGGTTTGCAGCTGGTGGGAGTGTAATTTGGCCAGAACTATAAATGTATTTAGTGCTTTGTTGCTGATCCCATGGCCAGACTTCATCCAAAGGATGCAGTGAAATATTTGTGCACGTATTTGTGTACAAGAATGCTCTCTTCAGATATCATGAATAACAGTGAAAATGGGGAAGCCACTTCATCGCCCAGCATTGCATGAACTACGGTATCTCCAGGCGAGTAGATACTTTGTGGCTGTTAAGAAGTCCTGTTACAGAAGACCGTGACTATTTAATGAAAATAAATAAATAGTGCTTCCAGGTGCAAAGAGTAGAGTGCAAGATCGTTTTGAAATGCATATAAACATGTTCCTGTATACGGAGAGTGGTTACAGGGAAGAAGTCTAAGTTTTCAATTGCTATGTAACAGAACACTGCAAAATAGTGGCTTAAAACAGCAATCTGTTATTTCTCCTGATTCCGCAGCTTGACTGGGCTGCGCTGGCGGTTGGGTGGGGTCCTCTGCTCCAGGGGGTTACCTGGGGCCCCTTCCTGGATGGCATTCAGTGGGGGTGGGACTGGGCTGCGGGTCAGAGAAGGCTTCACTCACAGGTTCTCCTTTACACGCCTCTCCACGTGGCTGGCGGAGGGTTCCTAAGGACGAGGTGGTCTGGGACAACCAGAGCTCTGAAAAAGAGGCAGAAGCTGCCAGACCTCTTACAGGCCAGACTGAAGCTGGCATAGCATCACCCCTGCCACGTCCCACTGGCCAAGGTGAGTCTAAGGTCAGATTTCAGGGGAGGGTGGAGCAGAGAGGCACCTTCGGGGACAGAAGGAATTGATGGCTGTTGTCTTTGGAGACTCAGCCACAGCCTGCATGAGAATTTTAAAAGCAGTGCTCTCTGGGCGGCGTGATTCCGTATTTACATCCCCCTGCCCCACTCGTACACTGTCTGTCTCCTTCAAATTATTTACATGGAGTTTCTACTTTATCACCATCAAAAACAAAATGAAACCATCCCCCAACCTCACTATACCAAGTTACAATTGCATATGTTAGGGCATTACAATAGGGTTTGAATTCCAGCCTTAGCATTTACTGTGCTTTCAGGATGCTTACGTATGTTTGCTTAATCACAATTATTTTATATGTTAAGTGGGAATGATAATGAGACCTCTGAACACTGAATTGCGACCAGCACATGCTCACCTAAAAGGTGCTCAAGAAATATTATTTTTCTTCTTAAAGTGACATCTTTTCCTGGAGCAATTGTCATAGTATCACCTCTTTCATATTTTTCTGCTTTTTTGAGCTTTGTCCGATTGCACGTCATTTTGTTTATGATATCGAATCAATCATCCAAACTTAGCAGATTTATTTGCTTAAACAGAAAAATATTTTTTGGTCATGTAATATTTTCTTGATTGGAGAGAAATTCTTCAATCTCCACCACCAAGTACTATTTGCTCAGGTCTGTCTAGACCTGTCCAGGGAACCACGGTTTTCTCTTACAGGTGTTAATTGCGAATGCCGGGCTGCTCAGAGCGCAGTGTGCACTGCACAGGTGGTCACGCGAAGGGGTCTGGGTCTGGGGCTCAGAAGACCCAGGTTTTTTATCAATATTTTGGTTCTGTAGCTAAATAGCTATATGGTTTTAGGAATGATGTATTCTCTGTTTTGTTTTTGGAATATTTATGATGAGAAGGATCAGAGTAAGGCAATTTCTAAAGCTTCTATCAGCTCTAAAATATTGATTTTGTGAGTTTAAGTTCATGTCAAGAAGACTGGATGAAGTATGTATATAGCTCTATTTCTTTTGAGAGAGAATTGAAAGCTAATGCTTTCCAAGGGAGCTGGCATCATCTAATGGATGGGGCAGTTATGGAGCTTTGGACACTCAGTGTCTGTTTTAAATATTGCCACCGACCTGCAGGTTGACCTGTGGGAAATGAAATCCTACCTGTGTGCTTCAGCTCCCTTGCCTATGGCTCTAAGAGCCGGTTTTCTTCTTACCTCAAGAGGTTATTATGAGGTGACTATATCCAAAGAATGACATTCCCCAAAAGGAATGATATTTATAATGGCTATATGATAATGTTTTACTATTAATGAAGAATCTCTAAAAAAATGACCGAAAGTTAGAGCCATAAACATGAATCGACACTCACCATTAATCTGGAAGTGTGTCGGCATAGTGTGTGTTTCCTACAAAACCTCCAACTCAGGAAAGCATCTTGTAGCTGTGACTGCTACTCAGAACTTAAGATTTTTCGTGGAAATAAATTCTGAGCGTCACTGGGCATGGACAATGTTGGAAAGGCTGCTAACAAGTTCTCTTACTCGGAACTCTGCTCATCCCATAATGACAACTTCTGGGATATAAAATATTAACATCAAATCATATTGCCCGATGTTTTTTAAAGTTGATTTTTTGAAAAGTTGAAAAATCAAATGAATGAAAGTCATAAGTAATGATAGTGGTGGTATTAAATGAAAATCAGTCAATGATGCTATTTATCTATCCATCTAATGAGACACAATTTCACATCCAGCAGACTGATGAAAATGAAAATTTTTGATGATATCAAGTTATGGCAAATTTGAGGAGCAGAGGGAACCGTTTATACACTGTTCGTGTAAATTAAATGTAAATTGGTATATCCACTTTCCAAATAGTTCGCATCAAAGAAACATATATTCTTTCATCCAGCAATTCCAGTCCTGGGCCCCATAGAGAAACTTGTGTATAGGCACCTAGAGGCGTGTATTACCTTGCTTATAGCTGCATTGTTCAGCTCTGCAAAACTCTGGAACAGTCCACCAGGAGCAGAGTGGATAGATAAATTTCAGTGTACTCGGACAGCAGTAGGATTGGACTGTAGGTACACACAGCAACCCGCAGATTCTCACAAAATGATTACGTGAATTTGCTAGGGCTGCCCTAGCAAAGTACCACAAACCAGGTGGCTTACATAAAGGAAATTTATTGTCTTACAGCTCTGGAGGTGAAAAGTCTGAAATCAAGGTGTGGGCAGGGTTGGTTCCTTCTAAGGGATGTGAAGGTAGAACCTGTTCCAGACGTCTGTTTTTGGTGTGTAGATGGCCACCTTCTGCATACAAAATATGTTTCTTTATATTATCTTCCCTTGCACGTACCTCTGTGTCCAAATTTCCCCTTCTTATAAGAACGCATGTCTCACCGGATTAGGGCCCACCCTAATGACTTCATTTTCCCTTGATTACCTCTGAAAGATCCTATTTCCAAGTAAGGTCACGTTCTGAGGTAGGGGTTAGGGCTTCAACGTGTGAATTTGGGGAGACACGATTCAACCCAGAGCAGTCATTCTTTATATTTTATAATTAGGCTACGGCTATTTATTTGTGTTTACTTAAGGTGTGTGTGTGTATTAGTCCCCCACACTGAGGATGATGTCCGTGGCTTTCAAACGATTCTTAACAAGGTCTATAACTTTCAAAATGTTAGGAATCACTTGCAGATTAGAAGTAGAATGTCTACCAGGAAGGGTTGCTAAATTCTACAGAGGCTCGTAAAGAAAGCATGTAGAATCTCACTTGTGGGGTTTTAAAGAAATAGGACATTTTTGTTTAAATATTTATGGTGGGGAGTTGTTTTGATGAATTGTCTAGTCCGTCTTCCTGTCTTTAAGAAGAATGGTATTTAAGCCATTTCAGATATATAGTTGCCTGGCTTTCCAGGACAAATCTCCTGTAGTACATCATTTATCAGCTAACATGCTTTCTTTATTGTGTGCTTTGGGACATGGGAAATGTGTAGGACAACATGAGGAAATGATATGGTCCATAAACTTCCTACCAGATCCTCTGTCTTCAGTGCCAGGTCTGCAGCTGCGACGAGCAGCAAACCCGGGGAGAGTGACCTCGGTAGGTCTCACTACCTGCCTGCTGTGTCGCTTTGGGGCCTGGGAGTCTCTGCGGTCACAGCCAGGTAGGCGCCTCCCCGGTCAGGCTTCTTTTTATGCGTTGGCAATACTGGGACTAGGGTTCTTTTCGTGGAGATTTTATGAAAAGGGGCACACATATTTGTTGAGAATGATTAAACCCATTTTCTAAAAGAAGAAATATCTACATTTTACTATATATTAACTTAAACATATTTTAGACACTATGAAGATTTCCACGGGGTTCTGATATAAACGTCTATTTCCTTTTCACCGAAGAAGGAATGAGAATGCTTAACCAGGACGACGAGGACAGGGCTCCGCTCTTCCCCACCAGCCTCCGTCCCTCTTCCCGGGTGCAGAGCCTGCTAGCCCCCTGCCGACGGAGAGAGGTACTTCCTTCCTGTGAGGTCCCGGCTGGACACAGTCTCTCCCGTTGGGTGCCAAGCTCTGTGTAATCCCAGTGAACATGCCCTGCAGCCAGCAGCAGTTGGGACTGGAATCTCTAAGCCACAGAATTATTTTTAAAAAATTTAAAAAGTAATCCTCTTTGAAAAACCCGTGACACTATGTTGAGGGCAGATTGTGTATGCTGCAGTGCGCATTGTGTGGGGACAGGGACCTGCCACTGGGCCGCGGCTGGCATTGATGAGCGAAGAGAGGAGGGTGCCAGCGGTCATAGGCGAGTATTTCGGTACCGTCAGCATGGCCAGTACCCGACAGCTGTCTCCGTGTGCTGCAGGGTGGCCACGGTTGTAAAACACCGAACTGCAGGCACACGTGTGTGTCCAGGTGTACGTATGTGGACACGTGTCAGTACCTTACACTTTTGCAGATTCAGTATAATGGGGAAAATAGTTTTTAAGTACCTTTTGATGTGTCAGCAAGCCAGATTGTCTGCTTGCACGCTGTCTGCTGTTAAGGTTAAGTGTTGAAAAGGGGTCAGGCATTGCTGTGACAGAGAGGTCCACGGGTCGGGGGAAGGAGGCTGGTGGTGCAGGCGCGGTTCCTGTGGGGTGGCAGGGGAAGCTGCACTCTTCCACGGGCATGAAGGACGATTAGGGAGGGTGAAGGGGGTGATAGAGAAATGAGTCCCAGTGTTTCCACTTTTATGGGCCTAATTCCTGAAATAGAGGGAACAATAGCAAAAGGACAGGAAACCATGACAAGATGTGGCATCTGCTCGACTCCGCACCGGGAAGTCTGGGATGAGGCGGCCGACTGGGGCGCACTGTACCCTCTGGGGCAGCCATGCAGGTAGAAATGACCGAGTTTGGTTGGGACAGGGCTGGGGTACATGGGCTGTGGACATGGCAGACGGACCTGCATCCTTCCTGGGGGAGATGCAGGAGGGCTGAGAGTGGAGGCCCACACAGAACCAGGGGCTGTCCTGCTGGGAACCCGACCTGGCAGTGCCGCTGGAGGAAGAGGGGGCCGAGTCAGAGCCTTTGCAGTGACTGCCCGTGTCTGCCAGCTTTGGACATCAACACAGTGCCAGGGCGCAGGTGGGCAGAGCAGCATCTCACAAAGGTCTGGAGGGGCTGGGCCTCTCCCCTGAGCACGTGGAAAGAGCCAGGAGGAGAAGCTGATGGAGAACACCTGAGAGCTGAGTGTTTGGTCTAAGACTATGAATTAGAAGCAGAGTTTGAGTTGCTAGTTCGGGTGGTTCTAGATGCTGAAACAAACTCTCAGGTTTCCAAAGGTTAACACAATGGGCCTTTATTGCTTGATCTCAGCACACTCCCATGTGGGTGTTGCTGGGCAGACTGTGTCTCTCTTCCACGTGGTGTTTCAGGGACCCAAGCTCCTTCCCTCTTAGATCTTCTAATCTTCTAGGGCCTTGGAGGCCTCTGCTTCCAGCCAGCAGAAGGGAAGAGAGAGTGGACTTCTGAAAACCCTGGCCTAGCAGTGATGTTTCTTCCACTCACATTTCACTGGCCCGAACAGGAGTCAAACGGCTGCACCTGGGTGCCGTGGGGTAGGCGAGCGGAAAAACGGGTCCCTGACACCTCCTCGACACAACTCCACCCTAAGGACAGGACGCAGGAATTTCTGCGGTAGCCAACTCTGCCACAAACACCCTTAACTAGGTTCAAGACATTGCCCTGAACTTTATTCTTTGCTACGCAGACTGATGATGTTTAGGTCAGAAGGAGAGAAATAAAGGAAGCAGTAATTTTTCACTTCCAGTTTGTAGTTTGTAGGTCATATCTAAATTCTGGAAATGTTGTTACTTGGGGATGTGCAGTTTGGACATGATGGGCTGTATGAGGTTTCTTTCCAAAATTATCAAATCAGACCACATGCGAAACTGGCTTCTGTGTTATTTTACTGACACAGTCGGGAAAGGAAGCGTTCCACACTAAGCCTTTGCGGAAACATTCCTCCCTGCACGAGTTCGGTTTGCCCAGTTGGCCTCCTGTGCACTTGAGGGTTGCCCTTGGCCGCTGACTGTCACCTCCAGGGCAGTGCTTTTATAAACTGAGGGTTGCGATTCACTGGCGGGTCGTGAAACCAATTTACTAGGTCGTGACCAGCACATTTTAAATGATGAAATGGAATTAAAGCCATCAGAAAATGTCCCTTGAATAGTGAAGAACTGTTTGGTAAAAATTTAATGTGTGTGTGTGGGTGTCTGTGTACTGGGTTGTGGTGTAAAATGTGTTTTTTATCATGAATTAGGGTTTAAAAAAGTGAAGGCACTGATCCAGGGGAAAGTCCCAGGCTGTGTCCCCCTGAAAGGCACGAGGCAGCCTGGCAGAGGGGAGGGGATGGTGGGACCCACTTTGTGGGGTCCCCTCTGGGTTTCTTTTCTTTGCTCGTCCTCTCAAAGGTGGCGGGGCAGTCAGACAGCCCTTCCCGCCGTCTTCCCGTCTTGAGGCCACGTGGGAACGCGATGGACCCGTAAAGGGAAGGAGGCGCATGGCAGGTCCCACTTTGCCCTGGGGGCAGGTGGGGCCCTGCATCTCGCACGGGACCCCTGGCTTTACCAGGACAGGACGATGGAGAGGCACTTGGGCCACAGTTCCAGCCAGCAAGGCTTTGTTTAACCTGAGTTTTTTCTTTATTTCGAAATATTAATTAAGGGGGTACAAGTGTTTTTGTTTCGTGGATATCTCGTATAATGCTTAAGTCGGGGCTTTTGGTGTGCCCGTCACAGAACAGTGCTCACAGGTAAGTTTTTATCCCACACCCTCCCTTCACCTGGTTTTGTTAACCCTCCGGCGTGCTCAGGAATGTGTGGCGAAGGTTATATCTGGTCCTGGATTTGGAAATCAAGGCCACACCTGGGCAAGTCTTCTCATCAGAAACATAGGTTGTACTTTTTTTTTTTCCTCTTTGAGAGTTTTTCTCTAAGCTTTGAAAATCACACTAATCACCTCTTACCAATCTGGAGCGGAATCGAGAGGTTATCTATCTGTGCTCACTGTCGGGGGCCGGGGGCAGGAGGGGAGGCCCAGGGCGTTCAGGAGGCTGTTTCCTGTCTGTGGAAGTGGATGACGACCCCCTGCTGGAGAACAAACGGGCGGTTTGCCCAATTTACCCAGAGGTTGCTACTGCGAGGAGTCGGCCTCCCTGCCTGGCATCTGGCAGGCGGGGGACTGGGAGGGTTTGCAGTGCAAAGAGGGCGCAGGTTAGGCCGACGGGAGGCTCTGGGCACGAGGGGCTGGGGCAGCCGGCAGGCGGCAGGACTGTGTCGTGTTTGGCTTGCTCTGGCTGGTCCCGAATTGGAAGTGGAGCAAAACAAACAGACAAACAAAAGGGCAGCTGGCAGGTGTTGCCCAAGTCCAGACCTTTCTACGCTGGGGGCTGCAGAGGGTGTGGAGACATCTGTTGATCTGTTGCCGTGTAGGGTCTGCACGTTCAGCCTTCCCACCTCATTTCAGTGGATGAAAATAGTCCATCGTTGTAAGGAAGTAGGATATCGTTGTCCCAATCGCCATAGCTTAGACTAGAGTACATAGTGTGGAGTAGGGTGAATAACTGAACTTACAATTTTGGAGGGGGGTGTGGGGGGTCTCGTGGGCCTGGACCAGGAGGACGTCAATGCCGCATCCGAGGCCCGTGTGTCAGAGCCGAGTGTTTCAAATGTGCGTCCACAGCATCATCCGCAAGCCCGTCCCATGTCTAACTTACACCTGCCCGGTGGTCTGTACTTAGCATCTGAGAGTTGGTCTCATTTACAGCACAAAGGCCTTTGCTGAATTCTAGTATCTTTACTTCATGTCTCTCCGGTGGTAACAAATTCAATTTCATTCATACTTATCGAGGGTATCATTTGGAGCCATGCTGGTTACAGGAGGCTCGTCACATCAGCAGCATCGCAGAGAACTAAGCCGTCCAGGCAGGGCTTGGGAATGGTGTGCCAGCCCCGACTTCTCATCAGCCTCCTCCTGGAGGTCACGGATAACGTCCTGATCCCTGGGTCCCTCTGGGACTGACCTGAGACGACACAAGCCTTTGTTACTTTCTTCCCGTTGGTCTCTTCTTCTGCCTCTGCGTGGCTTGGCCCAGTGGAAATGTTGGGCAGTAGGTAGAAACTGAGGAGTTGGGGGTGATGGGGATGGGAGGTGGGGGTGTGCCAGGTGTCTCTAGTTGCTTTTACATTATTCCTGGGAGATGATTAATCTCCCAGGTCTTGTATATGCAGATGACTCTTAGACAATAATGCCCTTGTTAAATTCATGGAAAGTTTCTAGTTTGCAAAATCATGTACATCCTCATCCAGTACAGTTAAAGAATAAATTAACTTGCTTTATGGATGCAGTTGTCTTTTAGGCATGAAAGCTCTTCCACAGCTATGGAGAAAAAGAAAAATCTAAGAACTATTGTATAAAAAAATGAAGGAATTATAATATATTCTTTGTTTTAAGCTGTAGGAGAAAACTAATGTTTTAAACATATGCAGTACTGAAAATCATTGTATTTTAAAATGAATCACTGTATGATTTAATCGTTACTAATCTAGAACAGAATAAATTTTGAAAAGCTCCCTGTTGCTGACACTGTTTAGTTTAGGATTTACTATCTTTTATTATCCTTAGAGAGAAGGAAGTCTGCATAAATTACCTCTACATTCACGGCCTCTGCTTTCTAACTTGTTTTGCTTCCTTTTAATTGCTCTTAGAAGAAAGATAAGTAAGTTATTTGGATGTTTTACACTGTATGGAATACATGCTTCATTCACGGAACTTGGGTGCCTTGTGGAATCTCACCGTGTCTTGATGACGACGTTTGGGCGGAGGCCGTATCTGTACCGCTTGTCAAAAGCTACGCCTGATGGAGTTGCCATCAGAGAGTGGGTGTCAATAAATGCTGCTGACCGGCTCACTAACTGACTTATGCACTGAAAAGTAAGTTCAATCTGTTGGCAGTCGTGGTTAAATTTCCTTTAAGAGGCGATGTAACTGGGGCTGTACATGCAGGGATAAAGATTCGTGGAGTGAGTCTTCGTGCTGCTGGCAGAAGACAGATGTTCCTGTAGGTGTTTTGGAGCACCAGCAAGCCACAGCCCGATGCCTGCAGTCCTGGAATCAGACTGAGAGAGAATTTTTTGCTAGTATTATAGCACAGTCTGTGTTAAAGTACAAACATAGGTACAAACATAGTTCGGCAGCTCACGCCTGTAATCCCAGCACTTTGGGAGGCTGAGGCGGGAGGATCACTTGATGCCAGGAGTTAAAGACCAATGTGGGCAACATAGCAAGACTCCACCCCTACAAAAAATGTTTTTAAGAAATTAGCCAGTTGTGGTGGCACACTGGAAGTCCCAGCTACTCGGGAGGCTGAGGCAGGAGGATCACTTGAGGCCAGGAGTTTGAGGCTGCCGTGAGCTGTGCTTGTGCCGTTGCACCCCAGCCTGGGCAGCAGAGCGTGTCTGGGAAAAAAAAGTACAAATACATTTGTGAGGTGGCAGGCTGTTTGCAGTAGTAAAGTCTTTACGTGAATTGGTTGTCAAGTCCTTTCTGAGGCAACATCTTGAGGGCAGGCTGTGAAGAGAGAGGAGGGTAGAGACAGCTTCAGGACAGGGGACCTCGTACTTAGGACAGGCTGCTGGTTTGCCTTCCACGCCGTCGGTTTCGGGGTCTGTGTGTTGGAGGGGTGGCAGGGACATTATCCTGTGACAGCAGGCACAGACGGGGACTGTCTGGCTAGGGTGGACACTGCTGGAGGTCACACTGTTTCACCTCACAGTTCTGCCAGGCTGTATTTTGGGGAGCGGAGGCGGCAGATGGAGGCACATCTCTGTGGGGTTCTCTGTCCAGATGTTACACAGCTGGCTCAGGTGGCCACGTGGGTCCTGGCACAAACAGGTTGTCTGCACAGGTGGGGCCCGAGCATCCATGAAATTCTCCGGACTCCTGCTCGGTTTCTCCCTTAGCTGATGGGTCCTTGCCCCTTTATTTGCTCACATCTTCAGGGTCTGGCTTCTTCCACCAAACAGAGCAGGGCCCCACGTCTGGGTTTCTGCTGGGTCTCCAGTCCCAGCACAGGGCGGAATCCTGGTTCGAAAGAACCAGCCACTCAGCAGAGTTGCATAATCTCTCAGGGCAAGGGCGGGACCCGACGAGGCCGCCGGCAGGGGACAGTCCTGCAAGTCGGGCTGGAGCTGCCTGGTTCGTGCTGGGCGGTCAGGAGCTCACCGCGACCTTGGGCCGGAGGAGGACGGATGATGCTCTCGAGTCCTGAAGTGGGGGCCGCCTCTTTCCTGCCCGCCAGCAGCGCTGCGGCCGTGTCTCCCGACAGCTCCTCTTTTCCCCTTGGAAGACTTCTGCCTGCCTTGGTCTGTTTCTTTTTTATTTTATTTGTTTTATTGTGGTTAGAACTGTTGACCTGAGATCTACACTCTTATCAGATTTATAAGTGTATTGCTTTTAATGGAAACTCCCTAATGTCCCTGAAATAAATGTTTTGTGAGCACCGAGCTCCGCGGGGCCCCTTTCTAGGAAATAACCCTGCTGGTTGCGGCTCTGGTGAGAGGGTTCTGTAGGAAGAGAAGCACCACGGATGCAGAATTTGAAGCCTCTTTGGGATTAAATCATTAGACTCTTTGTAAGTCTGAACTTAACACCTACAAGTAAAGAAGAAACGAGGAAATTTTGCGGTGAATTTTTTTTTAACGTTAGGACAGTGGTCTTAGCTCGGCATCCTCAAAAGTGTCTACACGGACAGTCTTTAAAAACTGTACACTCGGCACGTGTGAACTCCCTTGCTGCCTAAAGCCATCGCTGCAGACTCCGGTGGGTGAGGAAACCCCCACTTCAGCCTCTGTTACAAATAGCTTTAGGAGCATCTGTCCTTGGGACGGGAAGTCATTACACCTGTCAGAGGTGATGCTGGTGGCTCCTAGGCTGAGTTTGTCAGGACTTATCAGCGTGTGGCCCAAACCACTGCTCCTGTGAGCTGGAGCTTCCTGTTTCTGCCTGAACATAGTTTCTAAGGCAAGTTGGGATCCTTTTAGGCCAGAATTTGTTGTCAAGTTGCTGACACCACTTAATTCAGACTAGCGCAATCGGTGGCTCTGCAATTACTACCCACATCAGAAGACAGACTGTGACGCCGGTGTTCACTCCTAACGAGCGCTTTGTAGAGGCGGTGGGAGGCGAGAGCTTGGAATATTTATGAAGCTCCTTGATTGACTCTTTTACATTTATTCGCAAGTGACAACTCCAGCTACGTACTGAGACAGCCAGATAACTATTTCAGGGAACACCTTATTTTTGGAAATGTTAATTTTTTTTTTTCCTAAAAGGGTAAGAGACTGTAACAACTTTTTTTTTGTTCCTAGAGAACTTTGTCAGCTTGATGATGGCTTGACAGGGTGAAGTTTCAACGAGGAGTCTACAGCGTCACTGGTTCTTGGAGCTGGAAGGGATCTTAGGACCATCCATTCCAATTGCTCCTGTACAGATGAACGAAAGACCCACCGCAGGCAGGAGAGTGGGTCCCTCCCGGGTCCCCTGGATGTGATGGGACGATGAGGGGGCAGAGACGATGCCGCCTGGCCCCTGGGCTGCTCGGGTTCTTGCTACTCGTCCTTCCCTGCTGCAGGACAGGTCTCCGGGTGGCCGTTGACACCCCCCATTCTTCCTGCTTTCTCGCTTGTGTTTCTCAAGAGTAAATGCAGAGTGTGCTGGGAACACAGCAGTCTGAGCTAGGAGGGTGCTGGCCAGAGCTGTCTGGGCTCGGTTCTGGCTCCCCCTAGAAGCAGAGGGTCTTCTAACGCTTTCACCGAGTAAGTCACGTGACCCTGGGTGGGCTGCTTTGCGGGGTCCCCAATGTGCGGTGCAAGTGGGGCCTGCACTAGTGTGAGTCCATCCACCCCGGGCAGCCTTGGTGAGCCTTGGGGAACCGGCTGGTGATGACATGGTACCCTGTCTCACTCGACTCGGGCAGGTTGGTCACCAGTGCACAGTGACGTGCTTCACACCTGCTGCTCCCGACTGCTTCCTCCTTCAGATTCTCTTCATGTGTGTTAAATGCAGGCACAGCGTCCTTAAACTGGCATCCAAGGGACTCCAGGAGTTCCCTTCAGATGTAGCAGGAAGGCACTTGCATTGTGGGAAATAGTCACAGATGTTTGCAGAGGTGCACTTTCCCAGGGAAAGGGCCTAAAGCATTACTACATTCCCTCCAAGGAATATGTGACTTCAAAAGCTCTTACGACCCCCTTTCACTGGGCTGCCCCAGAGCAGGGAGGCGCGGACACGTGCTGGCCCTGCCACTGCTTTCCTAGGGCAGCTTTCCCTTAGGTGCTGACCGTGTGTCTGGCTGATAGGTCAGACACTAGGCTGCGCTAGGCTGATAGGTCCTTTGTAGTTCTGGCAAAAGAATTGGATGTTGTCCTGAATTGGACAAGCTTGAGTTTAATTGATCTCTCTTACTCTCATTTCCGATCACTCTACTGGAGGCAGTGTTTCATTTCACCTAACAGAGGCATCATTGGGAAAGTATGCAGTTCCAAACCTGTCTGTTTCCCGGTGAGCAACAATATGGAAAATGCTGGAAGAGCCAGAGGGTGGGGCTCCTGGCATCAGAATGCCTGCTGCCCTGCAGTCATCCTAATCCTGACCGTCCCTGCTGGGAAGGAAGGAAATGCCACGTGGAGTGCGATGGCCATCGGGAGGGAGGATACAGTGGAATTTGGCATTTGCTCCGGAGTGGACATGGCAGGCAGAGACTCGATGCGCAGGAGTCTCAGAGCATAACACGGAACCATGACCGTTGAGTAGTTTGTTCTTGTAAAATGTTAGATAACTTCCAGCTACCAGATTTAGAGTTCACTTTAGATGCTTCTGGCCTGAATTCAAACTGATGAATCAGAGATATATAGATTTAGGTTTTGGCATCAGGTTCCTTAACATCTCAAAATCCTTTCAAAACTCTTTTATCTTACTTTCTACAGAATTTTAATATAAATTGGTATATTTTAAAAACTCCTATGTGAGTATCTTAGGGGCTGTGAGGAGGCACATGAAATACCAGTATTTCTGTTTGTAGGAGCCTTAGACTCGTTTCTTCAACCAACATGTTTATGGAGGACCTATTATTTACTGGGATTATCTGGTGAATAAGATGAGTATTCTGCCCCCACGAAGTTTACCTCTCATGGTGAGAATTAGATAGTAAACATGTAAACAAATACATAAGTTTGATACTTTTTGATAGTGATAAGTATTAACATGAACCCGTCAGAGTTCCTGGTAGCAAACAACTCAAATTGGAAGCGTATGAGGTCACTCACAGAATCAGCTGGAAGACTTGGTCAGCAACAGAGACAGGCAGGTGCAGCCCAGAAGTGTTCTAGAACAACGAGCATAGGCGGCCCTGCAGGGGCCTCTCTCTGCCACACTGCGGGGCTGGACACTTGCCCCCACCCAGCCCTCAACTCTGTACAGCCTGCATCGGCCTCTGCCTCATCATCGGAGGCCCCCGTGGGCACCGTCCTGATGAGCGCAGCCTCGGCTGTGCATGCCGGGCTCACGTGCTCTTGTTCCAGTTCCTGGAGGACCAGAGAGAGAACATCTCCTTCCCCCGTGCCTTTGGAAATGTCAGTGACAGTTAGATAGTAATTGGAGGGGGTTTACGTAGTCAGGGGGCCTCTCCAAGAGGGTAGCATTTGAACAGAGACCCAAACAATGACAGGGGATGTGGGGTGAACCTTCGGAGAACATTCCAACTCAGATGTCTGGACAGAAGGGAGCCCAGGGGAGAAAGAGACAGAGATGGGGATGCTGGTGGGAGGGTAAGCAGTAAGGAGGATGCAGATGGCAAGGCACACAGTTAGAGGCCTGGACGTGAGTTTTTATGCAGGACCTTGCGAATTCCAGTGAGAGGTTTAGCTTTTACTCTGTGTGTGGTGGAAACCGTTGGAGGTTTAGGTGTTACTTTGTTTGGGAGGGAAACACTAACCAGAGGATGCTATGAACCACATTATGTTTTAACGAGACCGTTATGGCTGCGTGTGGAGAGCGGGCTGTTGCAACCGTCCAGGGAAGAGATGGTGGCAGCTTCGAGTAGGTGGCCAGAGATGGGACGACGGGAAGTGGTCAGCCTGCAGCACGAGCACACCTGGCCTGGGCTGGCGTGGGTGGTGGGGTGGAGTTGATAGTTGAGTTTTCTCCTTACTGGGTTTAAATCATTGTTACCCACTCAGGCGGAAATGTTGGCGGACGCAGATGGGTATATGTGTCTGGAATTAAGGGAGTGAGCTTGGTGACTCAGATTTAAGAATCCTAACTGTGTAGATGGTATCTGAAGCTATGAATAGGATGATGTCACCAGGAAGAGAGCTCAGACAGAGAAGAGGGAGGAGGGAAGCATGCTGGCTTCTAGATGCTGAAGAGGACGGTCCTCAGGGGGCCCAGAGGAGTTTCTGCGACACAGGAGACAGGGCTGGGTGTGGGGTCGCAGCCCGGAGAAGTACGCTTGTCCTCAATGTCTAGAGCACTGCTTTTGGCATAAAAGATTCAGTTGGTTTGCAATATTTCAAAGAGGCAGTCCAAAAACATTTTGTATTTTTTAGATCACAAAGTGATTTTCCCTCCATAGATTTTATTTATTTATATTTGTATTGTATTTGCTTCCACAAAAGGATTTGAGGGAATTTGATATAAACTGATATTTCAGATCACCTGTTAAAATAGAAAATTAAGATGAAATGGAAAATAGAGGAAGCTGAATACTGTTTGTGCTGTTACGCCACGCCTGGTCACCATGCCTGGACATTCCGTTTCCTCCGTCTCCTAGCAGCCAGCATCGGAAGGAACAGGAGAGGTATAACCATCTTCTTCAGATGTGGCGCACATTCCAGTGTAAGGGAGACAAGGTATTTCCTATACTAAATGCGAAAAAGGGAGTTTATTTTGAGAGTCATCACATGCATCAAGATGAACAATATGCCCCCCAAAACAAAACAATGCCTATTGTTATTTCATTCTCATGGCAGCTTTCTGAGGCAGTTTCCACTGTCATCCTCATTCTACGGGTGAGGGGACTGAGGCCGGGAGCGGTAGAGCACTGACCTAGTAGCATAGATGAGTGGCGGTGGAGACAGGGTTAGAACTCGGTTCAGTCTCAGCCCAGGGAGTGGGCATTCTTGACCAACACACTGCCCTGCCACCACGCTGCCCTGCCACCATGCTGCCCTGTCACCACACTGCCCTGCCACCATGCTGCACTGCCACCACGCTGCCCTGCCACCACGCTGCCCTGTCACCACGCTGCCCTGCCGCCACGCTGTATTGCCACCATGCTGCCCTGCCACCATGCTGCCCTGTCACCACGCTGCCCTGCCACCATGAGGGCTGTTACCATGCAACACTCTCACCACCCTGTACTGTTACTACACTGTACTCTCACCATGCTGCACTGTGACCACGCTGCGCTGCCTCCACGCTGCGCTGCCACCACACTAAACTGCCGTACTTCTGTGCTGTCACCAGGCTGCACTCTCACCTGCTGGCCCGTCACCGGGGTTTGCTGCCATTTCCGGCTGGAACTGCCTTCATGAAGGCTCACTTACAATTGCTAGTTGGGTCTACACTTAAATGATTATTGGTGTCTCCAATTCAACTTCTCCCAAACTTTCCCTCCTGGCCTTCTCAGACCTGTGCTTCGTGTATCCTGGGTCATTGCCCCACAGACCTGGGAGTCCTTCCTGAATCCCCACACTGAGTGGTGTCTACAGCAAAGAAGGTTGTTAGGTGTTATCTCCTTGCTCCCGCACTGGAGCGTGAACTCTCTGAGGGTGGTGACCTGGGATTAGTACTTGTCTGTCGAATAAATTATATGATCACACACCGAGTTGCGTGTGGTCCTAGCACAGTGTGGGACGTGGGGAGAATAAGGAGAGAGATGTTGGCAAAGGCAGTGGGTCGGACATGCAGGTCCCTGTTTGCACGTCCCCCGTCCCCCAGCTTCCTGCCCCCCTCCCGCCTCCCCCCTCTGACCACTCCTTCTCATCTTTCGGGTCTCAGCTTAGACATTTCTTTCCCTGGAGTGAAATATCATAGTATTCACTGGAAATGTCTCTCAGGTCCCCGGGAGGCTTCTCTTGCTACCCATCCTACCCACGGTGTCTCCTCCGGCTCCCTTATCTCTTGGCACTTGCCCTGCCCGGGCTCGTCGCTCCGTGCTCTGTTTCTCTTTCCCGGCCTCCCATGTGCGAGTGAACACCCCTCAAGGGAAGGTGGCTGGGGTTTGATACTCGCCATCCACGGGGTTGTGCTCTGTCAGCTGAGACAGTGGGGAGCCCTCCCACGCAAGGGAGCGGCGAGGCTGCCGCACAGGGCGAGGCCACAGGGCCCTCCTGTAAGAAGAGAGCCGGGATGGCAGATGTCCCCACCACCATCTTTCGGAAGGACAAGTGGCCACTCTGGCAGAGGGATAAATAGGACGAGGGTCAGGGGACGTGGGCGTGAGCAGGTGGGCCTGGAGCAGGTGTAGAAGGTGGAAGCAGAGGCCAAGGCTGAGGAGGAAGTGAGGGGGGTGGATCTAGGGACACTCACACACTGTCCCTGGAGAAGTTTGGCATAAAGAGGAAAAGGGTGGAGCCAAGTGCCAGTTCCAAAGTGCTTCTATGTGGGCATCGTCATAATCTCACCGTGTATCCATTGAGTTACCCTTTGCTGCTCTGGTTTCAATTGATTTATGTACTTGAGAGCATAAAAAAAATCAAAATGAGGGCTTAAAAATATATATTATTACATATTTCCCCCAATTCATCTAAACTGGTGGAATTTTGTGCTACTAACTTTGTTTTTAGGTTCCCTGCCGGGCATCTTCGGCAAGAGCCAAAAAGAACCAAGTCTATCAAAGTCCAATTGCTGGCTCATATTCTATGTCACATTGAGCATTTATTTCGGTTTGTTGTAGAATAACAAGGAGCTGGTTTGGCGCAAAGCACAGTGCTGCATTTGTAATGTATCTCCTGTGTCAAGTTAGCGGGATTCCTGCAGACCCGTGAGCAATCGTTCACTTTCATGGCTAAGTTAAGACTGTGCTAAAATTTTTACCATCTGGGAGACGGGAGACTTTATGGGTGGTTTTACTAATAGATCCTAAAAGTGACCATATTTCCTCCCTGAGTCAAAACTCTTTAGCATGGTCATGAGGTGCTGGAAGACATGGCCTTTCCTATCTCAGTCTCAAATCCCGATGCTTGCCTGGTGCTGAGAGCTTCAGACACTCTGAACTGCACTCTGTTGCCTCAAGGCGCGGGCTGCTGCCCCTTCCCAGGCCTGTGCTCGTGACCTTCCCTCCTGTCCTTCCTAGTTTGCCTAATAAACTCCCACAAGGCGTGGTCCCGCTGGCACTTCTTATTCCAAGGGCTGCTTTGCCTCCCTTGGCCCCTCGCAGGACCGGCCGGAGTGCTCTGCGGGCCGCTTGCTGTGACGCCTGGCTTGTGCTGCTAGACTGCGGGCCATTGGAACAGAGTTGTACTTTATCTTTGTTTCTCCTCTTCCTGGCATGGCTCCTGGCAGAGAGTAGTACGCATTCGACACATCTTGAATAAATAAAGATGAAATTAATTATCAAAACGAATTTAGCATATTAAATTATAAGTTTGGATCGTTGATAATCTGAGGATGGTGGCTACTTTTTCACATCCAGAAAAAAGATGTTTTATTTTACAACCTGCATAAGCGGAAATGGAATACGTCAATTTTTCTTCAAAAGTTGGGAACACTCATTTGATTTGAGTCGTTAATATTCGGAAGGATACCTCTTACTTTTGGTTTGTTTTTTGTGTTCAGAACTGAGAAAATATTTTATTTTAATTCCCCTTCTTCCAAATATGTGTCTTAAACTTTTTTGGGAAAAACCCTTGTCTTCTGCGGCCCTGACAAAGGTTGGCCCTGACCTTGGCAAGAGCCAGGGAACAAGGAGAGAAGAAAGGATATTTACCGACTGCTACCTGCTCACCTGGAATCCTGCTGCAGGAGTGATGTGCTTTTCTATTAGTCTCATGTTTTATGTGGCAGTGAGCTGTGTATATGTAATATACCTGGGGGCAAAGGATGAATGTATTTCATGTGCGTATCTAAAATGGTCAGCTAGCACGAGCAGGCATAGCACATAGTGAATACTGCGCCAAGACGTCTACGTGAAATGAAAAATTGCGCGTATACTGGTCTTCTCTGCCTTATTTTTATTATTTTATTTATGCAGCTCAAGTACCTGGAACTTTATTGCAGAGGATTTTCAGATATTTAGAAATAAGATAAACTCATTTATTTTAGTATTAATGGAGTAAAATTTGACACTATGGCCACGCTATCATAAATATCTTCAGTCTGATCAATAAGACAGATAGCTTTTTTGTGGTATCTGTCTGGATTTCCAATGACAAGTGGAATATTATCCTCAACATGTCTGTTTTCCAATGAAGTAGAGGGTCAGTAGAAAGCGTATCATAAGAAAAAGACAGTTTCTAATTTCTTTTTCAGATAGCTTCAGCAACCTTGACATAATTATCTGCCGAATGTTTTATGTTGAGCATAGAGAACTCTTTTAGGTAGTCAGGAATCCTCTTCCTTATTTTTTGTCTCAGGGAAAAAATAGTCTTTAGGAGATCTTGGGCGGAGGGATTTACATGGACAAGAAATTTTATGTCAGTTTTCAGGAGAATGAAATGACTTAAAATGATCCGTGGAAGGGGACACACAGATAATTCTGGGATTATGGCAGAGAAAGATGGATTGATAATAAACGCCAGAAAAAATGTGTGTTTCAAAAACAATCAGCAAAGTTTGAAAAGCAATACCACTTATTATTGTTTTAATTTCTAAATGTTTTTGAAGCAATCTTAAACTTACAAAGAAGTTGAAAATACAGTACAAAGACCTTTTATTTTTATAACCTATTTGAAAGTCAGTTGCAACTTGATGCCCTATCACCTCTGAATACTTAGGAGTGTATTTCTTATATAGTATAATAATCGAAATCAGGAAATTAACATCAGTGTTGTGACCTCCCCACCCAAATTTTACCAATTGTCCCAGTAATGCCGTTTATGGGAAAACCCGCCAACCGAGAATTGTGCGGTGCATGCGGTTGTCATGTGTCTTCAGTCTCCTCCAAACTGGAGCAGTTCTTCAATCTTCCTGTACTTTTTATGACTTTGCCACTTTTCAAAGTTACAGGCCAGTTGTTTTCATGATATTCCTGAGTTTGGAACTGCCCGATGTTTCCTCACGGCTGGATTCAGGTTATCTGTCCTTGGCAGGAGCAGCCCTGAGGTGGTGTCGTGTTCTCGTCGCGGCGAATCGGGGGCACGCAGTCCCATCGCTGATGAGACTTGCTGGGTCGCTTGAGGAAGATGGTGCCAGCCTGCTCCTCGGGAAAGCTACTCTCTTCCCCTTTTGTGATTAATAGGCATTTTGTGGAAGAGATATGTTAGATTATTTAAATAAATCCCTCCTCATCAAACTTCAATTTATTCATTTATTATGTGAGTATGGCACAACAGCGTCCAGTTTTATCCAGTGAGTTGTAATTCATTGCTGTCGTTGTTTATTTTGATGCTCTTATGGTCCCAGACTTGGCCAGAGGGAGCCCCTTCAATCCTGCTTCTGGGTCCTCCTGACACGCCTCCGCCGCCGTCGTCCTTTGATCACATCTTTTCTGGAACAATGAGATGTTTCCGGTGAATCTTGTGCTCTTCCTACTTCATTTCTAGAATTAATCATTTCTGTTCAGTACTGACTCTTTTTAGTGGGGAATGGCATATGTAGAAACCAAGATCTAGGGTAGCACCAATCCCAGGCCCTGTTAGTGGGCAGAGGTAGGAGATTGTGCCTACACACCCACAGGCATATTCATATCTACAGTTATTCCCATAATGACGTGTCTGTCCAACATCTGCATCTGCCTGTCTATCATCTGTCTGTTTATCTATCATCTGTTACCTATCCATCATCTAATCTATCTATCCATCCATATAATTTATTTACCTACCTAGGACTCACACTGATGCCTCCAGTTCTAATCCAACACCACAGCGTTCATTCTATTTTTCTTCCTTTCCGTATTTGTACCTCTCTTCTCTGATGATGAGCAATCTAGCTTCTGTCATCTTTAATATCTTCATTTATTGGGACATGCCCCTGTATGTAACCGTTCTACTATTGCCCTCCTCTCCTCTGCAGGCACGCCCTCTCGCTGCCTGGCTCCAGCCCTCTGGGCTGGCCTCCCTCTGCAGATGCCCCTCACCCTGCCCAGGTGGAAGCCCGTCCCACCCACTGGGGCTCTGACACCTGGGCCCCATCTCCCTCCGGGTCCAATATCCGCTTGGAGCCCCTAGCGCTCCCCTCCTCCTCCCCTCCCTGTGGGCCTGGCCAGGCCCCACCTAGCGCATTTCTAACTGCATTGTCTGGGAAGGGCCTGGAAGAGCCAGAGCGGGAGGAAGTGGATCTAAAGCAAAGCAATGAAACAGATTATTTCCACCGTGAGGGACAGGATCTGGGGTACGGAACTCGGTGGTTTGCTTTGCAGCCCTGCTCTAGGTGGGACACACCTGGAGAGCTGATTCCAGCTGGAAAAGAAATACCAACGTATTGAAAAGAAACACTAATTGCAAATGTTAAGATGTGATGCTATTGAAAATGTTCGCGGTGCTTGTGAATCCCAGGGAGCCGCTGCGGGCACTGCAGGGAGCCGTGAGGGGCGGTGGAAACGCGGAGGAAGGCGTCAGTGACACCGAGGCTCTTGCGAGTACCACACAGATGGAACAAATGCTGCCATGGAAGAGAAACGAAGGGATTCAGCCGACAAATAATCTGGTTCCAGAGGAGACTCCGACTCAGACCAGACTCAGGGCTCCTCGGGTGCGTCTTGTCCGATGGGCGTCCTTTGACAGCCCTGAGATGGGCGACTCTGCCACCGGCACCTGCCCTCTCCAGCCCTCTCTGTCCTTTGCAGCACTTCACACGTACTGACATTGCTGTGCTCCCCCTGAAACGCCAACTCTGTGATAAAAGAAAGTGAGCTTTGCTTACTGCCTTGTCACCAATGCCTGGGATGGTGCCTGTCATGTAATAATTGTTAACTAAAATTGTAATGAGTGGATGGCTAAAAAGACAACCAGGGAGACGGCAAAAGTCCATTCCTGTCATCATTTATTTTGATGCTGATAGAAAGCAGGTAAGTTTCAGCATGGTCCGTCGCTGAGCCGTCTTCAGACAGTGCTCTCCAAGTGAAATACAGCAGAAAGGATGAGCATCTGGATTTATAAGAATGAGAAAAAGATGGGAAAGGTGTTGGGACGAGAGTCATCTCCGGTCTCGGTTCTAGACTGGTGGTGGGGAGACGGAGTGGACACACGTGCGAAGCCCAACCAACGGACTCCTCTCTCTGCCTGTTGAGAGACCATTTCTCACACCCAAGACCTCGACCATTTGTCAAGCAATTCCCGTAGCCAGAAAGACCACAGAGACCACAGAGATTTGAGCAGATTAAATATTTGAGAAAGAAGATGGAGTAAAGCATTAACGAAAGGCAAGGCTCATTATGCCAAGTCGACTCAGAAATGAATAATGGCGAAATGTGAGGGTGCTCAACTCCATAGCGTTAAAAACATTCGAACAATTCTGGACCTGTGAGAGCTCAAACATACAGAAACAGTGTTTAAATATCATAAACATATAAACACCACATATCAACAGTAAAGGGATGCCACCAAAACAGTACTTAGAAAATATGCTATCCCAAATCCTTGCATTTGTTAAAAAATAAAAGCAATGAGAAATAATCAGGTTAAAGCGATGAAAACAGGTTTTATTCAGTAACCACTGGCAGTAGGGCAGAAAGCTCGCTGTACATGTGTGCCGAGGTGACCTGGACATTTTAAAGCAAGAACGAGGGAGAGGGGAGAGCGGGCTGGGTACAGCTGGCAGACTGAGAAGGTGCAGAGGGTCGCGTGTGGACGCAGCGAGACGGGCTGGGGCTGTTTGTGGCTCTGTTAGGATCCCGTCCTCCCACAGGGGCTGGGGACAGAGGCCCTGTCTTCCCTGATGATTCCGTTTCAAAGGAATGGCTCTCAGGTCCTTGAGAGTGAGCTCCTCAGTTGTAAGAGACAGATAACTCACGATCCAAAGCCCTTTTTAGTACATGCTCTAAGAGTGGGAGGTCAGGGACTTACGTCAGGTGTGGCTGGAACGAAGAGTCAATTCTCCCGGCAGCCTTGAGCTTTCTCAGGTGGGCATTTTAAGGAGGGCTGGGGTCATCCTGGGGACAGGGCCATATGCTGCTAGAAGCCACGCCAGAGTTTGGTCATCTCTTAGGGCAGAGGTTTAGAAAGGGTGGTTATATGCAGAGTTCTGCAGTTCTCAAAGCAAGCATGTAACGATTCTCAGTAAGATTTTAGCACGTACAATCTGCGTTGAAAGAATAATGCACTATCCTGAGTACACGGAGCAAACGTGTCACATTAATACCAATATTTATACAAATAGCACAGTTCTGTCTTACCTACTGGTGTTCAACAGGTGCAGAGGAAGGCTGCCCGTGCGTGCCAGAGCGAGCTGTGGAGTCTTCCGGTGTGTGTGTGCAAGCCGCGCCTGTCTCTGTGTCTCTGTATGCAGTTGAGGGATACAGGTTGTCAGGGAAAACAGATTGTATTAAGGCACCCTTCACATTCTGAGAAACTGCAGATGTGAAAGAGGACTGTAACTATCTAGACATGAAAGTGAGCTATTATTTGTGCCTAATTACCCAAGGCAGAAGCAATGGTCAGCATGTATAACGTCAGCTTTGCTGTGCGCTCCATTGATCACGCTCTTACGCGCTGTGCGTGCCGCGTGGTTGTGCCCTCACAGCTGTATATAAATTAAAGGGTGTAATGTGACAGTGAGTCAAGTGACATGTCCTACTGACAGTGGATTAATAGCGTCATAACTTTATAAGAAGAAATTTTATATAGCCACATTGTACCTAATATGCGATCTATAAATAATTGATGTATCATATTAGTATAGACTCAGCCTCTGCATACGTTTGACATTAATAAATTTTCCTACTTCTGTGACTAGCAGGCACAACCAAAAAATGCAGTTAGGAGAATGAGAAAGGAATCTATAAATACCAATAAGGTCATTATTCGTGGGCTCGTGAATGCTTTCTCTGTGTGATTTTTAAATTTAAATCAAGTTGTGCGCAAGGTAAAGATCATTAAACAACCCTTCACAATACAAAAAAGCTACAGCAATTTTTGTTTTTACTGAAAGTATAAGTTGTGTATAATAAAATGCACAGACTATAGGTATAAATCTGAGGAGTTTTGACACTGCCTTAGCAGCATGTAAAACATTTCCGTCACCTCGGAACATTCTTTCCTGTCCTTTCCAGCCAATTGACACCCCACCCCGAGGCAACCACTGTTCAGATGTTTATCACCATGGCTTAGTTGTCTACTTCTAGCGCTTCATATAAATGGAATCGTATCGTTTGTGCTTTTTTGTGTATGACTTTGCTCAACATAATGTGTGTGAGGTTCCTCTATGTTGTTTCTTGTGTCAGCAATATGTTTTTTTTTTCTTTAATCACTGAGCAGCATGCCATTGCATAAAAATAAAATTTATTTATTCACGGGTTGATGGATAATTGGGCTGTTACCAGTTTGTGGTTGAATAAAGCTAATGAATACTCATGTACAAATATTTTGTGGGCATATGTTTTCTTTCTTTTGGGTGAATACCTAAAAATGGAATTTTGGGGTTCACATAGTAAGTGTATGTTTAAGAAACTACCAAATAGTTTTCCAAAGTGGTTGTACCATCGTCTCCTCCCTGGCAGGGCACGAGAGTGGGGTCGTTTCACGGGAGGACCCGGACTTCACAACGTCGGTCTTGGATCTTAGCTATTGCAGTGCGAGGCAGTGGCATCTCCTTACGGTTTTAATCTGCACTTCCTCAATGATAAGGGGGCATCTTTTATATATTGGCTGTTCACATAACTTCATTTTTGGGGTAAAATGTCTTTTCAAGTCTTCACCATTTAAAAAATTTGGGTTGTCTTATTTTTTATTATTGAGCTGTTGGAGTTTTCTGTGCATTCTAGATATGAGTCCTTTATTAGATCCTGTGTGGTAAATATTTCCCCCGTACTGAATCTTTTTAATACCAGGCACTGTAAGTATACTGCGGCACTTCATTTTCGTGCTGTCCACGTGATGGAGGTGCTTCCATGCAGTGCATTTTGCTGACGTTTAGAGAGGCTGCGCATGTACCACGGCAGCGCTAATGTTTAAAGCCAGGTCTGTCTGACGTCCAAGTTATGCTCATGTATTTGTTGTGATTTGCTGTGTGTATTTGGGCTGATGTGAACTACTAGTAAATAGTGAGTTATTAATTCTATAGTGACATTTTTCTCTTCACTAAGTTTTGTTGTCCTTATAAACTTTGTGGTGAAAAATTCCATAGAACACAAAGAATAAATTCTGGAACTGGGGGACCCCGCCCACATTGTGATCAATACTTCAGTAACTTCACTGACCAGGCTAAGTAAATAGCCCCGACATCTTCCCATCCTTTCTCTTTTTAAACATTTTGTTTCTCATTGAACTGTTTCGTGTGTATATATGTTGTAGTAAGTCCTTTGAGATCAAAGATTATGTCCTACAATTCTCTATACCACATTACATTTTTGGAAATATGTGTTGAGTTCTTTGCTGTGCTTCCCACAGTCTGTGTATCAAGGTGTAAAACAATCCCTCTGTAAATAGGTTGTAAGTGCCCTGTTAAATCAGGCTGTGAAATACTAAGATTTTAAGTTGCTGATTTCATTCTACTGTATCTTAAGTGGTTATGATTTAATTTATGCACGTAACAAATTTTAATGTAAATAAGTACAAAAATGAAAAATTCTCATCCAATTATGAATATCAATGTTTGTTCAGAGAATATAGTCACTAACTACCATATGGCATGGAAGTGGTAGAATTTTTTTAATTTTGAGAATCATTCTTTAGAAAAGTTTCAAAGGAAGCAGTCAAAATATCCAATTTGATAAGTTGTTTACTCAAGTAAACATATTCTGATTGGAAGACAAATCTTAGAAGAACTCATGATTTGCCACAAATTCTCTGTTTGGGTCGCATGAGTGGAACAAAAGGCCAGGTTTCTGTTTGGAGGGGATGAATGATAGAGAAGTTTCAGCAAAGCTAAGCGAAGGGCGTGTTGTACAGGGATCGGGTGGAGGATGGATAATAGAACACAATCGTGACGAGAATGTCAGGGCAATGTATCTGGAAAGGCTGTTCATGTTGAAGTTAAGTATCTTCACGAAGTGTTCTGCCTAAGCTAATTCTTGAGGTTAAAGGGTTATTCCAGAGGATGAGGAGGAAACTAGTGGGAAGTTAAGGGAGATGCTTGTTCAGTAACACACGTGTGTGCTCACACACGTATGTGCACATGCATGTGTGTGCATACACACACAGTACTGATGATGCCCTATGGGGTATTTCCTATGTCACCATATACTGAACTGATCATGCAAATAGCCCTGAATGACTTGTCATTATCTCCCATTTATGGATAAAGTCATTTTTGAATACGAGTTCCATTGGTGGAACCAATGCAGTGTGGACAGCTGGAAATATCTATGAAGTGTTTGGGAAGGATGTGGCTAATGAATGCGCAGTGTGTCAGTGGTTTGAGAAATTCCATTCTGGTGATTTTAATCTTGAAAATGAGCCACATGTGTGACCTGAAACCAAGGTGGAGAGTGATGAGCTGGAAGTTGTAGTGGAAGGGAATCCATCTCAACCTACGCATGGATTAGCAGCAAGGTTTGGCGTTACTATTCCAGCAACATTGGACCATTTGAAACAAATAGGCAAGGTAGAGAAGCTGGACAGGATGGGTTCCGCATGAATCAAATGAGTGTCAGAAGAGAAATTGTCTCAAAGCTTGCCTTTCTTTGCTGTCATGACATAAAGGCAATCCATTTCTACACTGTATTGTTATGTGTGATGAAAAATGGATTCTTTTTGACAATCACAAGCATTCAGCACAATGGCTGGGTAAAGATGAAGTGCTGAAACACAGTCCCAAACTGAACATTCATCAGAAAAAGCTAATGGTGTCTGTTTGGTGGTCCAGCACTGGTATTATCCACTACAGCTTCATGAAACTTGGTCTATAGATTACAGCAGATGTCCACTGCAACCACTTGGATGAAATGATGAGGATGCTTGTGACTAAGCAGCTGAGATTGGTCAATAGACACAGGCCAATCCTCTTGTTAGACAGCACTTGACCA
>CAUYRT010042515.1:0-33461 GCA_963574885.1 Lepilemur ruficaudatus
CCACCATGCCCGGCTAATTTTTTCTATATATTTGTAGTTGTCCAATTAATTTCTTTCTATTTATAGTAGAGACGGGGTCTCACTCTTGCTCAGGCTGGTCTCAAACTCCTGACCTTGAGCTATCCACCCGCCTCGGCCTCCTAGAGTGCTAGGATTACAGGCATGAGCCACCGCACCCGGCCTCCCCTGGTGATTCTAACCTTCAATGCGAGTAGCATTTTAACTAGAGAGGAAACTTACTAGTAAGTATCTCGTAAGACTAAAAATTATAAACCCAAGGAAGCAGAAATCAATTCAATTAAACCAAGATTATTAAGCACCTACTCTGCGCAAGGCTTTCTCGTAGCTTCTCCAACTTGAGACAGGTGGGGGGCCTGAGGGGTGGGCAGGTATTTACCTTAATCCCTGCACTACGACACTTGCTCACAGCATCGGGCACTGCAGCTCGGGGAGGGTCAATCATGGATATGAGGCCCACGAAACAAAGGTTATCCATGGGAAAATTTATTTCATCTGTATTAAAATGGAATCCTTTGGAGAAGCTGCTAGACAGATTCAAGAAACAGAACCCTGGAGAGAAACAGAGGAAGGGATCAGTAGTCATTCAGCTCTCCAGGTCCCTATCCTGCTCACCCCAACATCCTAAATTTTTCATGCCACAAATAACAAGCACTTTGATGCCATTCTTCAAAGGCTTCTCCCACAGCTCCTCACCTAGCACACGCTCCCCTATTCCCCCAAGTTCTAAGTAGGCATTTTGGAAGTCTTCCTTCATCTCATCGTCCATGGGGTACTCCTGCCCGTTCAGAAGGAAGGTAGAACAAAACTCCAAGATCCTCTCAGGAGCACCCTTCATCAGCAGCATGTGGGTCTGGGAGCTGCCCTCCCGCAGGTGGATGGACATCTAGGGAGAGAGAGGAGGCATCGGTGGAACATGAGGAGAGAGCAAGGGTCAGGGCAAAAAACAAGGGCAAGATTTTGAAGGTAAAAAGACAAGCAACCTGTTTCTCACTCCCATTTCTTTCTTCCCCCTGCCCCCAGTCAAATCTGACCGGAGGTTGAGCCCAGCTCCTCCTCCTTTCCAGGAAACCCCAGCCTGGTTTTATTTGCACGTGAATCTCCATTATCTTCTCAGCCAAACGGGAAGCTCTCTGAGGGCAGAGCCAGGCACTCTCAACTTTCCGCCTGCTTCCTTGCTGACTGGGTGGCTAGACAGCAGCAGTAGGGGGGCCGCCAAGAAAGAAAGCAGAGTAGACAGGAAAGGAAGCTTGAAAAGTCTGAAGACCTGTGTTCTGGGGCCAGCAAGAATGTTCTATGACTTCAGGTCAATCCGTTTAACCTTGCTAAACCTTACTTCCTTCCATGAAATGTGTGATGTTCTGTCTTGCCGCTTTCATTGGTTTTTTATGAGAAATAGAGTAAAAAATACTTTGAAAACTGTGAAGCACAATCCAAAAATAGGTTAGTTATTCTTGTCCCCAGGCCACTCTCTCCTAAAAGGATGAGAAGTCCCCTGAGAGTGGCTAGCTAGCAGGGTTTGGTGTGGGGTTCCTTGTCTGCGTGGTGGGGAGGGAAGGGGTGTATTCAGGAAGTGAACCCGAGGAAGCAACAGCAACAAGGAGAGAGAAAGAGATCAGTTTGGGTTTTGCATTTTCTCTTGATCTCTAATATATGAAAAGGGACTCTCTATGGGGTTCCTCTTGTCATTGAAAGGAAATGCCAGTCCTCACCTCCCTGCCCTCATTGGGAACAAAATCAGTGCATGGAAAGGAACTGTGGGAACACAGAAGAGGTCAGACTATGCTGCCCACCCACAGGGTAAGCAGGCTGGGAAACCAGTGTGTCAAATGCGGTTACGTTAAAATCTCTCGTTATGTTCACAATATGCTTAAGCAATTAAGAGGAAAAACCTTAACTCGTTTAAAGGTCAAAAAAGCCCAATTTTCTGAGTGCTCAGTAAATATCTGTTGAATGAATGAAAGGCCTGGAAGGTGATAGCAAGTCCTACTTAAGCTAGTAACTTGGTCACAGAAAAATCACATCTTGGTAGAAAATTACAAACAAAAAAGATGGAGGGAAAAATCTGGAAATGCCAGAACAGAGTATCTTCTTTGTTTCCTTTCTGTCTCAGAGAAGGAAAGAGACAACCAAGCTCTGCAAGCCACCAGCAGGCTAGAGATGTCCCTTGCAAAGACTGGAGCCTACCTTTAGAGCAAGCTAACTCAGGCAGCTAACTCGGAGCCTCCCAAAAGAAGTGCCTGCCCGAGTTGGGTGGCAAGTGGGCTGCGCTTTCACACTGGGTGCACCGCAGGGGACAGTTCTGCTGTTGGAGCCGGATATATTCAATAGGTCAGAAGAGGCACTAACCATGATCATTGGGGGGAAGTTGCTATTAGTTGGACATCCCAACAAATATTGTGAATGTGCTTTGCTTTTATTTTGAATCATATAGAGGGAGAGGTACCTAATTCTTTCCAGTCAAAGGCTTTGCTCCAGTCAAAGGCCCTGCCAAGCCACAAAATTCCTGTCTGGTTAGTGAGGCCACTAAACATCAGAAAAAAATGGAAATAAGTTTGCAGTTTGAGCCTAGGAGACCTATTTTGTTACACTGACTAAAAACCAGTTGAGACAAAAAAGGATTGATCTATTTAACTCTTACTTGCTCTGTCTTCTTACTTGTTTTTGTTTTATAACATTTCTCATTACCCAAGATTTGCTCAGTCTTCAATATGAAAATATAGGTATAATTTGGTTTTTAAAATCTATATAGATTGTGTTATTATGTGTTTTTTAAGACAGAGAAGCAAACTGAGCTGCGCATGGTGGCATGTGCCTGTAGTCCCAGCTACTTGGGAGGGCTGAGGTAGAAGGATTGCTTGAGCCCAGGAGTTTGAGAACAGCCTGAGCAATATAGCAAGACCCCATCTCTAAAAAACAAAATAAACAAAAAACTGACTGGAATGACCTGAGAGTCTCATTTCCTCTGTTACCCACACCTGAATGCCTGGCCTTTTCAGTAATGCATGGAGTTGGAGAATCCAGTCCCCTGAGCAAACCGTGATTTCCCCATGGAACTCACACCATAGGTCACAGAGCTGCAGTCATTGTAATGCAACTGTTCCCACTTTCTACTATAATCCTGTCTTCCAAGTCTGCCAGGATTGTCACTTGGGAGAGAAATACTGTCTTTCCCGTCCCTCTCATGGATTTTATTGTTAGTGCCACCACAGTCCCTCACTCAGCGCTTCTCCTTCTCTTGTCTGCTCCTTCCTGGATAATGGATCAAAATGTTTCTGGGAAACAAAAAACTTCACGAACACACAAACACCCTGATCGCCTACCTGATGGCAGCTGCTAGAACCGCAGGCATAGAGTGAAAGGAAATATTTGATGGCTAATGAAATATTGTTGCGCAAATGAAACCCAATTCTGCTGTGGCAAATCTCATAGTAGACAAAGAAGTAGCTCCTAACAGCTGCGCATGACTTTAGCATGACTTTCACCAACCAACCTCTGCTACCTATGGACATTTCAGAAAGCATTTTATGACTTGCTTTCTCTAAAAGTGGTGCAGACTCAGAGCTCTGCTTAGGACTGAATGCCTCTTCCTTTATCACCTGTTTCACTTCTCTTTACCTGTTTGTCACTTTCTCTCTTTTTTTTGTTCTTTGAGACAGAATGTTGCTCTGTCACCCTGGCTAGAATGCAGTGAAGCCATCGTAGCTCACTACAACCTCAAACTCCTGGGCTCAAGTGATCCTCCAGCCTCAGCTTCCCAAGCAGCAGGAACTGCAGGCACATACCACCACGCCTGGCTAATTTTTCTGTTTTTTTGTAGGGACAGGGGGTGGTGTTTCACTATGTTTCTCAGGCTGGTCTCAAACTCCTGATTTCAAGCAGTCCTCCTGGCTCAGCCTCCCAAAGTGCTAGGATTATAGGCATGAGCCACTGCACCTGGCCTTGTCACTTTCTCTCGAGGTGAACCTTCCTCTTAGTTGGGATACTGGTTCTGTTGAACTATTCCTCTGCTCAGAGGTGAAGTTGTAGGCAAAAGCAAAGCTCCCTTTTCCCTCAATGATGAGCTCATGCTCCTACCTTTGTTGGTTCTGTACCTGGTATTTGTTGGTAGAATTAAAGGGAATCTCTGCCACCTTCGGGTTTTTTTCTCTCATTTCTGACACAGAGCTGTACGTCTGCTCGATGAATTTGAGGAGGGCTGACTCAGAAGCATCACCTGTTGTTGCCCTCTGCCAGGATAAAGTTTCTATAATAAGCCCCAGGGGCATTCTACCTGGGCATAGTGCTTGCCTGTGGCAACAAGGATGGGGGTGGAATAGGGAAGGGAGGGGTGCCTGGGGGAAATCACCGAGCACCAGGAAAGAGAATTTTTGGGAGGGGGCAGGTTATACTCTGGACACTGAGGTACCCTTTTCCCCCTTAGGCCTGACACCTTAGCTATGGGTAGGGTCTCCTGATCAGCCTTAAAGTCAGACCGGTTGCAGAGGCCAGCGATTCGGGCCAGGATAAACCAGGTATCTGAGCCCTTGGCAAATACTGTCCCTAGGGAGAAAGAATAGAAGAATTGTGAGCAGGGGATAAGAGAGTTTAAAGCAAGGGATTGTTCACATCCTGTTTCATACCGAAGTACTTCACAGAGGCAACACTTCCTTTCCTCTCTACTTCCTTTTTCTCTGCTCTGCTTTCAGGCTCTCTTCTCTTTGTCTGGACTTACCATTCTCTCTCAGCTCACTCATCACATTCCCCAAATCCCTCCACTCTTGTTCCACCAATACCACTAGTCACCAGTCTGTTCTTCGCTAGTGTCAGCCTCATACACAGTCCTGTCGAACCATAAGTGGGCGACGGTCATGCGGTTCTGGGTGAGGGTGCCCGTCTTGTCCGAGCAGATGGTGGACGTGGAGCCCAGCGTCTCCACCGCCTCCAGGTTCTTCACCAGGCAGTTCTTCCACGCCATGCGCTTGGCTGTCAGGGTCAGGCACACCTAAAGCCAAGAAGAAGGAAGAGAATAAACAGGAGAGATGGACTGTTTGCATGTTGGAAATTTGGTCATTTTTATTGCTATTTTAATTTTTTGTACTTGTTTCCCTTTTGTTTCCACCTACTCTTTAGAAATTCCATCTGTAGCTGTGGTAAAGGAAATTAAGAAAGTGGTTTTGGTTTGTGCTTTATGGTAAGAGTTTCAAAAAGAATGTATTCCTTTACCAGGGTATCAGAGAATGATCTGCCTTCTTCCTCTGAAATTTTCCTCTCCCCCAGGGTCCTCTTTAACTTTCCTATTCAGCAGCCTCTTTTCTATTCAAGTTCAGGCCACACCTTTTTCTCAAGTCCAGTCCTTCCAGGGACCACATAGATAGCTAATGTTCTATTGTGGTATAAGATGCTATGTGTGGGCGCATTGGCTCACGCCTGTAATCCTAGCACTCTGGGAGCCCCAGGTGGGAAGATCCCTTGAGCTTAGGAGTTGGAGACTGTCCTGCGCAAGAGCAAGACCCCGTCTCGACTAAAAATAGAAAAATTAGCTGGGCGTGGTGGTGTGCACCTGTAGTCCCAGCTACTCGGGAGGCTGAGGCAGAAGGATTGCTTGAGCCCAGGAGTTTGAGGTTGCTGTGAGCTAGGCTGATCCCACGGCACTCTACTCAGGGCAATGGAATGAGACTCTTGTCTCAGGGGGGAAAAAATGCTATGCTGGGGGGCAGGTGGCTTTGTACCAGTAGTTTAAAAAAATAATGGAAAAAAAGAAAAAAAAAAAGAAAGAAAAAAATCTCTGTCTAATTTTGTTGCTAAAAAAAAATAAATAAATAAAAAATAAAAAAAAGAATGGGGAAGAGATGATGATGTTGTAAGGAATTTCACAGCACTGAAAAGGACTTGAGAAATCATTTAAGCCAAAAGATTTTTGTTGATCATAAATTCAGTGTGAGCCAGGTGTATGGCAAAGTTGTTTTAAAAGCTAATGAATTCTTAGGCTGTGATTTTGTAAGTATGGAATTCTAATGGTAGGATTAGGGGTTATAATTTATTTACATAATTATCACTGGTCCTGATGTTTTCATTCTAGTCCAAACATACCCCGAGCATTATTCTCATTTCTATGTTAAGAATAATATTGATAAATTGGAGCATACCCCAAACAGATGATCAGCAAGGCAAGCAGTCTAAAGACCATGCCACAGGAAGAAGGGCTGAGGGAAAAGGGATTGTTTCACCTTCTATCCAGAGAGTTTGAGGGGCCTTAAGGCTATCATCAAAAAGCTAAAGGGCTAGTCTGTAGAAGAGAGAGAACTGACTTATTTTATGCCTCTTCAACTGGCAAGACTAGGACCAAACAGGGAATCGTATTTCTGCTCAACACAATGAAATTTAACTAGCGCAATCCAACAACGAAGTGAGCTGAGACAGAAAGGAGTGGGCTTCCCATTACTAGAAACAATAGTCGTCTTCCATGAATTTTTTAGAGCAGCAGTCCCCAACCTTTTTGGCACCAGGGACCAGTTTCATGGAAGACAATTTTTCCACGGACTGGGGAGTAGGGAAGGACAGGCAGAGCTTAGGTGGCCGTGCAAGTGATGGGGAAGGGCTGTAAATACAGAAATACACAGGAAGCTTCCCGCTAGCCCTGCAGCTCACCTCCTGCTGTGCCCAGCAGGTACTGGTCCACCCTGAATGTTGGGGACAGCAGTTTTAGAGGATGTTCAGCATGGGTTAAAAGGTTGAATTTATGTGGCCTTTGGTGTCCTTTCCAGTAAGATTCTATAATTCTAAATTAATCTTCCTTTATAAGCTGATGAATAAATTGAGGCCTGGAGATGTTAAGTGATTTGGACAAGTTCACCAAACAGTACAGCCAGAACTAGAACTCACTCCTGGTGACTTGTAATCCAATGTTTTTTCCATCAAAACTTCCTTCCTTTCTCATTGAAGAGAAAGATAAAGCACCAGAAAATATGGGCAGAAGAAGTCAATGTAATATTGGAAGCTAAATTATTCCTGACACCTGTATACATATCAGAAATATTCTGCATTTGAGAGGTTCAACAACGAAAGAGACACTAGTGATTTCATTTCCCTGGGGTGGTTTGTCTGTCTTGAGGCCATTTTCCACCCTGTCTACTCACAGTGACAGTGGCCAACAGCCCCTCAGGCACATTGGCCACAATAATGCCAATAAGAAAAATGACAGCCTCCAGCCAGCCGTAGCCCAAGATAAGCGAGAGCGCAAAAAAAGTGACACCGAGGAAGATGGCAACCATAGTGATCAGATGGATGAAGTGTTCAATCTCAATAGCAATGGGGGTCTTGCCAACTGTCAGGCCCGATGTCAGGGAGGCAATTCTGCCCATCACCGTGGAGTCTCCTGTTGCAATCACGACACCCCGGGCTGTTCCTGTGGATGAAGGGGGAAAGGACAATGTGATATTGTGATGTAATAAGAAGTGTATATATTGGTCTCTGTCCTTAGTTCCTGACATAGAGCTCCTGAAATCCTTGAAGATAGGGTGCTAGGAGAATCTCTTATTTTAATGTTTGATCTTTGACCCAAGTTGCTGACAAAGAGCTCCCAAGACCTTTATAATTCTCGAAGTGATAGAAATGTCTGACATAGAACTCCTAAATCTCTCGGAGATTCCTGTGCAATAGGAGGATCTTTGCTCTAATGAGGTGACTCTTGGTGGGTTCCTGGACAGCCACAGTATGGGGGTTGGTTGCTGGGGGAGCAAACCACGGGATTAGAGGGATAGGACATTCAGCACCACCCCCTGACCTCTGGGGAAGGGAAAGGAGCTGAAGGTCAGAGTTGACCACCAACGGCCAATAATGTAGTCAATCATGCCTATGTAATGAAGCCTCCATGATAAACCCAAAGGACTGGATTTGCAGAGCTTCCAGGTGGATGACCATGTGGAGGTGCCCAAGGGTAGCCACCCGGACTGGAGAGGGCATGGAAGCTCCTCCACGCCCCTTCCCACGTGCTTTGCGCTGTGCCCTTCTATCTGGCTGTTCATTGGTATCCTTTGTGATATCCTTTATAGTAACTGGGTAAATGTAGGTAATGTGTTTACCTGAGTTCTATGAGCCATCCTAGCAAATTAATCAAACCCAAGGAAAGGGCTGTGGGAACCCTGATTTACAGCTGCCCAAGCAGAAGTACAGGTCACAACCTGGGACTTGCAACTGGTGTCTGAAGTTAGGGGCAGTCTTGCAGGACTGAGTCCTCAACCTGTGGGATCTGATGCTATCTCCAGATAGATAATGTCATAACTGAATTAAATTATAGGACTCCCGGTTGGTGTCTTCTGGGGAATTGGTTGTTGGTGGGAGAAATCCCCATGCATGTTGGATATAAATGTTTTGTGGTCAGAGAGACTTTAGAGAGAGAGAGAGAAAAAAAACTGTTTTTGTTTTTGTTTTCTTTATCAGTGTGGTCACCCAAGACATGTCAAGTGTGAGTTGGAGCCTGTTGGGTTTGGGTCTTACAAAGAGAAAGCTGTCCAATGGTCAAAAACAAAGTGGAAACTCAAGGCCCCCTGGGAGGTCATCATGTTCTATTCTCCTTTTATTTAGTTTATGCAAATAAAGATCTCCTAGTCTGAAAAATCTCAGAAGAGATTTCAGTTCTCCAGAGACACCTAATTTTATTGCCTAATTGTCTACCATCAAAAAGGCCTTCATTACACTTAATCTAAATATCGTATCTATTGCTTGTATATTTCTTGCTTTGCCTGCAGCAGCTAAATAGTTTCTAGATCCCCAGGAATAGTGGTTACTCATCTGGTAGAATCCTATGTGCCAATATCTGCTTATCCTCTAACCCAGTAGTTCTCAACTGGAGGTAATTCCCACCCAGACCCCCACTCCTAGGGACATTTGGCAATGTTTGGCGACATTTTTCGTCATCACAACTGGGGTGGAAGAAGGCTGCTACTGGCATCTCCTAGGCAGAAGCCTGGGATGCTGCTAAATGTCCCGCAATGCATGGCACAGCCCTCTCCACTTGCCCCACAGCAGAGAATTATCCAGCCCCAAATGTCAGGAGTTGAGAAATCCTGCTTTAACCTGAGCCCCCTCCCTGCCTTGCTGGCTGGAGTCAGTCTGACCTCTGCTGGGTTGCGTAGGCCATAACAGCTGGGTTCCTGAGCTTGCCAGGTTCCTGCTTTTCTCTCCAGTAGCACCACCCCTGAGTCAGAAGGGCAGCCTGGACATCATGTTTGGCTTTACACACGTATGACGCTGGCCGCTTGTCTGCACGGCTTGAAATGAGGTGCACGACAAGACTCTGTTTAAAATAATTCTTCTTGCTTTACCATAATGATTGAAATTTCTACCAAGTCAGAGAATCAGTCAAAAAGAAAAAGCAACATATTATAGGAATAGCGCTTATTCTAAAAGCAGAAAGACTCAGGGCTGGAAGTTCAACATTCCAAATTACTAACTCTTTTCCCTAGGGAAATTTACTTAAAATCCCTAGAACTCAGGTTTCCTCATCTTTAAAATGGGATGAAAGCACCTACAAAACTGTGAGAATTAAACGTTTGTAAAAGAAGAGGATGGGGCACATAGTGGGCACCCAAATATTAGTTTCTTTCTTCTGTTCATTTAGACAAGCTTAGGGTCTCCAGAAGGACCAATATAAAATCATGCACGTGACCTAGGAGGGACAGCTCTAATCTAGCAGCTCCCAAGAACATCGTAGCATAGAGCAGTTGGTGGTCTCCATTTCTAAGGTCAGCTACAGCTATATGAGTCTGAGAGCAGGGTCCTACTCATATAGCAGACAGGGCAGGTCAATGTTTTTGTGGAGAAGGAATTCTGGAAAGGTTCACAGTATGAAGCACTCTATAGATGAGCTTCAAACTGGTTGCCACAGGCATCCATTGGACCTTATGGAAAGAAGATACAAAAATACTTGAGAGATGCTGAAAAGGTTTCATATTTTTGGTGGGGTGGGAGGGTGAGTAGAGAGTATAGTGTCATCTATACCTATTTTTTGCTGAGGTTTAGTCCAATTCTTCATTTTTATTCCTTCCACTATGGCTTCCTCATGCTTGGAGACAGGAAATAACTAACCCCAATATGTCTAGAGATGAGGTGTGTTGACGTCAACCTGGGAAAGGTTGAAAAGACCAAGCACCCCATATCCCAGGACAAACTGGCTCCTTTATACACCTTCCATATATTGCCAGAGAAATAGTTTAGGCTCCCTTGACAATGCATGAGAACTCAGAGATGTTGGAGCCACAGCCTCATCAAGGTCCACAGCGATGAGAGCTGGGAAGCAAGGGTAAAGGTTAAAGTTATGCTACTAGTTTATAAATTGCAGAGAAAGTTTTCAATTCAACAGTCAAGAGCTCCTTCAACTTAGTCCCACCCTCTTGGCCACATCTTGGCTTCCATTAGTCTTTTATAAAACCCTTTTCCACCTAACCAGACCGTTGTTTCCCAGATGGAATGCCACCAACCACTTTCCCCCATTCTGATTATCTGAAGCATATACTTAGCTGGTGAGAAACCTACTTTGGAAGAGCAAATCAGAGTAAATTTCTTCCTAAAATCTAGTATGAATAGTAGAAATCTAGTGTCTTTGGAGAAGGCTCACCAACTTGCATCTTTCTGTCAAAGCGATTTTTAAAAAATTATTTTAATATGTATATTTTATTTTCCAGCTGGATTCTTTTTGATAATCTATTCAATCTTAACATTACTCTTATCCTTTAAGGCATTTTCAAATTAAATACTTTGATTACCAGAGAGGTCATTAGCAATCTGTTAGTGCAGAACAGGGTCTGCAGAAAAAGCATGGACTTTGGAGATGAACCCACCTTAACATCCCTGACCTTATCTTTTCTGTTGAGTTGCACTCTTGGACACAGCACTTAATTTCTTTGAACCTGAGTCTTTAATATGTAAAACAGGGATAATTTTACATACCCCTATCACAACACTGTACAGCTTTGTGAGAATCAGAGAAATAATATCTATAGACCTTGACATATTCTATGCATTCAATAAAAAATATCTATTTCTATATACCCAAACATTTATTCTTAAGCATGAATAATGGTTTTTCAAGTTTTTCAAGTGTGGTTCAGGGAGTCTTCAGGCCTCCTTAAAGGGAAAGGGCAAAAGAGAGATTGACATAGTGATATTGAATCCCTTATTATCACATTTTTTGTTTGTTTGTTTGTTTTAGAGACGGAGTCTCCCTCTGTCACCCAGGCTGGAGTGCAGTGCCACAATCACAGCTCACTGCAGCCTCAAACTCCTGGGCTCAAGCAATTCTTACACCTCAGACTCCTGAGTAGCTGGGACTACAGGGGCACACTACTGCCTATATACATATATATATTTTAAATATATATATATATTTTGTAGAGATGAGCTCTTGCTATGTTGCCCAGGCTGCTCTCAAACTCCTGGCCTCAAGCGATCCTTGCCCTCCTAAAGCACTGGGATTACAGGTGGTAGTCATCACACTTGGCCCCTTGATACTACTTTGGCCAGAAGCACCACCCCATTAAATGATGTTCTAGGTTCTAGGAGCAAAGCCAAAGTTTGAGTGGCAAAGTCAAGTGGCACCTCTGGTAACTCAAATTTCCAATGCTAATATCCTCTCTTGGAGAGAGGACTAGTTAGAAGTTTGGGTTTACCTTAGGAAAAGAATGACCTAGCAGGGCTGAATAATTTTCCTATGATCTGTGCCATTTTCAACTCATAGAGCATAGTCCATTCACTCTCTAGAATAATAGCTAACAATTATAGGTCACTTACAGTGTATTAGGCCTTGTGCTGAACATTTTACACATATTATCTCAAGCCCAAAAATCTATGGGGTAACAACTTTTAGTATCATTATTGCACAGATGTGGAAATGGTGGCTTTGACCTTTCACCAAATGACATACGGCTCATGGGTGATGGAGAGCATAGACTATTTACTAGCTCTTACCTACCCAACTAGCTTTAGAAGATAGTCATTGAAATCTTTCTGTTTGGGTCCATACTTTTGAATCTGTGCTACTTATGATGCGATATTCACCTTCCACACAGTTGGTGGAAAAGAAGCAGATGTTTCGGGTCTCCAGAGGGTTCTCATGGGTGAAATCAGGGGAGCGGGACTGGGGCTCTGACTCCCCAGTCAAGGATGAGTTGTCTACCTGGGATGGGAGAGAAAATGGGTCATAAGGTGAGCATGGGGAAAAAGACAGATTCATTCATAAAGACGACATATCTTTATCTGTCACCACCATCACTGACATACAGAGAGAAGCAAATTTACATACCACCACCTTGCGGTCTCCAACAAATTTGCACTTGTAACTTCTCAAAGTTCTGAATAGGTCCCTACTGTGCCTCAAGACCGTGCTTGGCATGGTCCCATAGCTTTCCACATCCCCTCACCTTACATCCTTGTGCAGAGATAAGCCGGAGGTCAGCAGGGATTCGGTCTCCACCCTTCACTTCGACCAGGTCTCCCAACACCACCTCTTGCACATTAATCTGGATCTTCTCTCCACCTCGAATTACCAGAGCTTGCTATGGGAGGATAGTGCAGGGTCATTTCCAACACTTTCTACCCCCCCTCCATCCTACTTCTAGCCTACACTCTGCTATTCCTGGTCTCCTTACTTCTTACTCCCCTTTCTTACTGTCACCCACCACATCATTCTTGACGGTGTCCTTGGTAGACTGCAAATTCCTACTGTTGATGTCTGTGGGGCCCTTTGCAACGTGACTTTGGTGCTATTCAGATTAAAAGGTGGGAGTCTATCTCTCCATCCCTAAGCCTAAACTTGGCTATGGGACTTGCTTGGGACCATAGAACATTAGCAAATGTGATGGAAGCAGAGGTTTAAAAAGTGCTTTCACGTTGGGGCTTGCCCTGTTGTTGTTGGGCACACTCTGCCACCATATGAACAAGCCAGAGCTAGCCCCTGGAAGAAGAGAGATCAAAAAGAGAAGGCCCCAGCTGTCCCAGTCATCTCAGCCGAGGCCCCAGACCTATGAATGAAGTTGTCTCCGACCATCCAGCACCAACTCAGCTCAGCCCAGACCAGAACAACAGCCCAGCCAGAGGATTGTGAGAAAGAGAATGTTTGTTGTTTTAAGCCACTAAGCTTTGGGGTAGTTTGTTAGGTAGCAAAAGCTAACTGATAATCTCCAAGCTCTTAGTTCAAAACCACCAAAATACTTTGTCCCAAAACTCTTGCCTAAGGAAAGAATTAGGTTATTTTGATACCAAAGGAGGAAGAAAATCCTGGACTATAATGCTAGAAGGTGATCATTGGGAAACTTTGGAGTACATTCCTTTCCAAGTTTCCAGCCTAAGAACCCTCTACTGTCATGTTTTTTCCTGGTACCTTTAAAAAACTTTTAATTGAAACATAATTTTAAAGTTTCAGAAAAGTGGCAAGAATAAAAATAATACCAAAAACATCCATATAACCTCTACTCAGTTTTGCCTATTAACATTTCACCCTATGTGTTTTATCACTTGTTCTCTGTTTCTATGTGTGTGTATGTATAATTTTTCCCCTGAACTATTTGAGAGTAAGTTACACACGTCATGATCTTTTATCCTAAATATTTCAGTGTGCATTTCCCAAGAATAAGATATTCTCTTAAACACCATACCGTTATCAATTTCAGTAGGTTTCACATTGATAGAATACTTTAATCTACTGTCTGTATTCCAGTTTTGTCAATTGACCCAATATATCCTTTAAAGCTTTATTTTTCCCTCTGACACAGAATAAGGTCCAGGGCCAGGTGCCACAGTTAGTTTTCATGTCTCTTTAGCCTCCTTTAATCTGGAACATTCCCACAGCTGTTTTTTGTCTTTAACGTCATTGACATTGGAAGAATCCAGCCTCTCCACCAACACTTGCCTTTCTAAAAAATAGAATGTTCTCATTTGAGGTTTGTATGGTGTTTCCTCATTAGATTCAGATTATTCCCTCCAGACCAGACTACTTCATAGGTTATGTTGTGTCTTTTCCAGGGTTTCACAGCTTTTCCAGGTACTTTTAAGGCCTTATCACCAGCCTCACTCAGCTCACTCATTGTAGGATATAATTCTCTACGGGAATTTGTAATTGTATATTTGGCCACATTCTACACCTCCTCTTACTAGATCCTCCCACACCAACCCTACCTGGGGCACCATGTTCTTAAAAGACTCCATGATCATGGAGCTCTTGGCCTCCTGGTAGTAGGAGAAGCAGCCAGTGATGATCACCACGATGGCTAGTATGGCTCCCAGGTACAGCTAGAGTGGGGAGAGGAAGCATTTGTCAGTGGTTCCATGTCTTCCTCTTCATCCTCAGAAAATCAGCTTGCAAGGGTAACAGCAGTTTCTCCAGGTGTAAGAAACCATAGGACTGAGTTGGCGAGCAGAGGGGGTCGAGAAGAATCTGAGATTGGGCCAGCACTCTTGGCTTCCTGGTGAAGGAACCCTGAGCTATGGCGAGCAGTCAGTAAAATCCCAAGTCAGAGAAGACCTATATCTTTCTCTCCAGGAAGGCTGTTCATGGGGTGGGGAGTGGATGGGAAGGAGGCAAGGAGGAATGAGATGAAGAGGTTAAAATTGTGGGGAAGAGAAAGGGACTGCAAAATGCCCTGATGATCAATTGGGAAGATCATCAAAGGAGAGCAAGTTTCTGGGGGAAATCCTATATCCCAAGGAGCTGAACCAGTAACTTTCTGGATAAAAGGAGAAGGGAACCAGGATGGACCAAGGGCTCTCTTAGAAAGTGACGGGAGTGTTAGTGTTTTGGGCCAGAGGACTTCAGAGCCAGAGGACTGCTGAGCAGAAGAGCAACGGGCAGAGCAGAGACTGGGCTGCTGGTATTAGTAGAAAAGACTCACATTATCTTTCATAGTATCTTCATGGAAATGCCTCTGGATGCCATAGGCCAGGAAGCAGAGACCAGCACCAGTCCACAGCAGGAGGGAGAAGCCACCAAACAGTTGTTTACAGAATTTGATCCATTCTGGACTGGTCGGGGGTGGGGTAAGTGTATTAGGTCCATCTCGAATCAGGATTTCCTTTGCCTTTTGGGGGCTATGGCCCTGTGTGGAGAAGAAATAGGGATGGATAGAGAGTTGTGAAAAGAGAAGCAGCTATAGCAAAGGGGACCTACCGTTTACAGCCCCAGGATGGGTCTAGAGACCAGAGAAGCTCTCTGAAGGTCAGTCTGGAAGTTCTTCCTAGATAAGGTGGAATTTAAAATTTGCATTATAGAAGGGACATCATTTAGCTTGCTTAAATAGGAAGGGTTTTTTGTTTGTTTGTCTATGGATTGATTCACAAACCTTTTTGAACTTGAGTGCCTCTCTTGAGGCCAGGTACTGTGGTATGGTGCTGAGGCTACCAACATGAATAAGAATAGTCCCTATCCTTAACGTGCACTAGTGGGGAGATGAATATATACAGATAATTACAATGTGCAGGGCCAATGTAATGATGAGATACAACACATAATGTTTACAACATATTGACACTCACACTCCGACTCTTCAGCTTAGAGGGAATAAGATCTAGTGACTATAGTTAACAATAATTGGCTGGGTGCAGTGGCTCAGGCCTTTAATTCTAGCACTCTGGGAGGCAGAGGCAGGAAGATCTCTTGAGCTCAGGAGCTTGAGACCAGCCTGATCAAGAGTGAGACCCCGTCTCTACCAAAATTGGTAAAAATTAGCTGGGTGTGGTGGTACATGCCTGTATAGCCCCAGCTACTCGGGAGGCTGAGACAGAAGGATTGCTTGAGCCCAGGAGTTTGAGGTTGCTGTGAGCTAGGCTGATGCCACGGCACTCTAGCCTGGGTGACAGAGTGAGACTGTCTCAAAAAACAACAAAAAAAATCCCAATAATTGATTGTATATTTCAAAGTAACTAGAGGAGTGGATTTGGAATGCGGAATGGAACCACAAATAAATGATAAATGTTTGAGGTGATGGATATCCCAATGACCCCAATTTGATCATTACACATTGTATGCTTATGTCAAAATGTCACATGTACCCCCTAAATATGTATAATAATTACGTATCCACAAAAAATGTTAAACAAATAGGCTGGCTTATGCATGTAATCTCAGCACTTTGGGAGGCCGAGGTGAGAGGATCGCTGAGGCCAGGAGTTTAAGACCAGCCTGGGCAATCTAGCGGGACACTGCCTCTACAATTAAAAGAAAAAGCAATAGGAAAAAAAAAAAACCAACTAAAGACATGAATGCATAGATTCTCATTCTAGTCTTGTGCACAGCTTATGTACTTTTTCCTTTAAATGAAACTGATAGTGGAATAGAACCTACCAATTCCCACTGGCCACTCCCCAACCTCCCCCTGAAACACCCAAGGGGTCCTGAGACTCTTTCAGGGGTCTGCAAGATTAGTTTTCCTACTCACAGTAAACCACCACTTGCCCTTTTTCACTCTCATTCTCTTAAGAGTGTATGGTAGAATTTTCCAAAGACTATATGGCACCATACTGCACAAGAAAGTATGAGAATCCAGCTGTCTTCTATTAAAAAGCTAGACAGATAAGAGGTTTACAAACATGCAAGTTGCTGCTAATTTTTCTGTTTTGAAAAATGTAGTCATCTGTCAAATATTTATGCTAACATATGATGAGTTTATTCTTGTTATTTTTAAACAAGTTGGGAAATACTTTTCAAATTTCTCAATTCAAGTTTTTAATATGGTAAATATCGATAGATGTAACCTATATAAGCAAAAGCTCTTTTGGATCCTTGATAAATAATGAGTGTAAAGGGGTCCTAAGGACAAGAAGCTTGAGAAGCATCGCCCTAAACCATTCTTATTCTCTTACCTAGCTCAACTTTCTTTGGGGTCGTTACCATTGTCATCTTTTTCTAGGTAATGTCCGGTGGAACTTGTCCAGGCAGAGGGCGAAAGGTAAAACTTTGGGCTTGACATTAAGGGGCTTCATTTCTAGCTCTGCTTTTGTCCTGGCAGCCTCCAAGTCAGAGTCAGAGACCCTCTGCCTCCCTCAGGGAGATCCTTACTCACCTTTGTCAGGTCCACGGAATACTTGGCGCTCAGCTCTTCCAAAGTTAATTTGTGATCATCCTGAGGGGACAGTAGAGTCATTGAGGGAGAGGTGGTGACTCCAGGTTATTTCCAGGGAGAGAGGGAGAAACATCCTGGAGGAGGGAGATGGCTCTGGCCTGGGTGGTTAATTCTCACGGGAAGATGTTAAAAGACATTTAAGCTGAAGGTTGAGCAGTGTTTTCAGTGGGCGGTTTGTTAGCACCCATTTGGGATGTTCTTACCATGACCACTTCCTTCTTCAGTTCCTCAATGTCTCTCTGTTTTTTTTTCCTCGTCATCTTTTTTTTCTTACTGGATTTATGCCCCTTTTTAGATCTTGGGCTTGGGTTCCACTCTTGAGGAGCCACCGTCCCTTTTTTCCCCCCAAGCCCCATAGTTATTCCTGGATATGGCTGACCCAGCTAAACTGGTGGGAAGAAAGCCAAGAGAGTGAGGGGGAAGTGGGAGGAAAGAGGGGCGGAGAAGGAAGCAGGGCGGTGGGCAGAGGGAAACGGCTGCGGGTCAGCTGGTACAGGTGCAAAAGGGGGAGGGGAGGAGGAGGAGGAAGAGTCTGGAGTGAGGAGTGAGGGATGAGAAGAGCCTGAGGCCGAAGAGCAAGGGCCTCAGGAAACGAGAGGGTAAGGCATGCCTAAGTGATGAAGATGCCACAGGGTGCTCAGCAGGTGGCAAATGCAGTGGGAGCGGGAGGCAGAGTCAGCATCAGGGGCGCTGGGACCCCCCCAGCCCCAGGCCCTGTGATTGCCGTGGCTACCGCCCAGGTCTGGCCTCACAAAGGCCTCATGAAAGTTCTAACCAAGAATCCAGAAGTCTCAGTCTTTGGTGTTGAGGATGACTGGGGCAGGCACTGCTACACAAAGAATTTCAGTCTGAGGACAAAACTAGAACAAAGTCCCTGTGTAGTCCTGCGGACTTCTGAGGCTTAGAGGTACCCCAGACAGTTGGCAAAAAATAAAGCAGGTACTCTGTGCGTGAGCATGCATTTTAGGGAGGCACACTTCTTCACCAACATTGCATTAGATCTTGTAATTTGATGAGATCAGCCAGCAGAATAGATCAGATCCCTGGCTTTGGAATCAGTCCTGGCTTCTCAGCTTGCCAGCTCTGTGGCTTTGGACAAGTCACCTAACCTCTCTGTTCCCCCCTTTTCTTATCTGTAAAGGGGGTACTGTCTACCTTGTAGGGTGGCAAGAGTAAGAATTAAAGTGAGGTGCTCTACATAAAGCACAGTGTCTGACATATATAGTGTGTGTGCAATAAATAGCTTGAATCCAGTATTAGTAGTTTTATCTGTGGCTTAATGTGCAGCGCTTCTCAGTGAGAGTAAAAGTATGCTTTTCTATGTGCTACCGCTATAGTTCCTCATTTTAAAATGATGTATTTTCTCTCCACTCACTTTCCCTGGCATCTCACTAGGTGCTTGGACTGTATCAACTGTGTATGTTTTACGTGTAAATTATACTCTGCCTCTTTCCAAGAAGGATCTGAAGCATCTGTCCATTTCCATCAATAATTTGTGTATTTTTTCAATCATACATGTCACAGACATTTTCGTTTTCTATTGTTTGATATTTATTTAATTTCATTTTGGTTGGGCATGCCTCTTTAAACATATGATTATCTCTAAAAACATCCATCTTGGTGCTGATGCAATCCTCCTTCAATATTCAGAAATAGAAATGTTCCCTTCCCAGCTGGGATAAATGATACTCATTTTTTTAATAGATCGGACTTTTCTTCTCTATTAAAAATGTATAAGATAAAAACTGAAGGTTCTGCTCTTTCTCCCTCCAGACTCAGAGTCCCCACTGCTGAAGTTACTGCTATGAACAATGTGCTGTGTGTCCTTCCAGTCTTTTTTCTATGTTTATACAAAGAGATATCTAAAAGAGGACATTCAAAAATTTTTGTACAATCATTTTGTACTCTCATTTATCAACCTGTCATGTATATAAAACTTATTTTTTCAGTGGCTACAAGGTATTCTGTATTCTGTCTTGAACATGATCTATTCTATCATTCCCCATTACGATGGATTTATAGAGTATTTTCAACCATTAAAAACACTGCTGCAGTGTCCCTTATCTAGAGGTATCTTTAGGCCCTTAAGCTTCTATTTCTGTAGAATCAATTCCTATTGATGAATCATAGGGTACACACCCGTTTAAAAATCATAAAAGACTCTGCCAATTGCTCTTTAGAAGAGCTTTATCCATAGATCTGTATCCCAAAAACAAGAAGCAGGAAGGTCCACTCTCCACACCTTTGATTACACTGAATGACCTTGATCCTTTACATTTTTGCCATTACAATTGGTGAACTTTGGTATCTGGTAGCTTTATTTTACATTTCTTTATTGTCTATGTGAACATTTTCTCTTATGTTTATTGGCTTTCTGGACTTTATATTTCTTTTTGTGAATTGTCATTCTTGTCATTTGCCAATTTTCCATTGTTTTCTTTTTTATATTGATTTGTAGGAACTTCTTGGCATGCACATTACAAATATTTTCTCTTAGTCTTTGTGTTTAATGTAGGTCACAGAATTCTTTTTTTTTTTTTTTTTTTTTTGAGACAGAGTCTCACTCTGTTGCCTGGGCTAGAGTGAGTGCCGTGGTGTCAGCTTAGCTCACAGCAACCTCACACTCCTGGGCTCAAGCAATCCTTCTGCCTCAGCCTCCCAAGTAGCTGGGACTACAGGCATGCGCCACCATGCCCGGCTAATTTTTTCTATATATATCTTTAGTTGGCCGATTAATTTCTTTCTAGTTTTAGTAGAGACGGGGTCTCGCTCTTGCTCAGGCTGGTTTCGAACTCCTGACCTTGAGCGATCCGCCCGCCTCGGCCTCCCATAGTGCTAGTATTACAGGCGTGAGCCACAGGCCCGGCCTGTCACAGAATTCTTAAGAATAAAGTTAGAATTAAGGCTAAAATGGCTAGTTCGTCTCTGCATCATCTATGTGACAACACTTAGCCTAAGCTTGCACATGGGAGGTTCCCAAAAGCAACTTTCTGGAAATAAAAATCCATTGAAATTATTTTTGGAAACTCCATTCTGTTGCACAGATCTTAGCTCAGAAGTCCGCCTCTTCGGAGAGGTCTTCACTGATTGCCAAATCCAAAGTAGCCCCTCCCACCCCAGCCCTCTATCACTTGTGGTCTTCACAGCACTTTTCACCCTCTGAGACCATCCTATTTATCTGTTGACTTGTCTGGTTGGCTTAATGCCTTGTTGACCTGTCTGATTCTCCATGACCCTCGGGACCTTTTCTGGCTTATTCATGGCTGTATACCCAGCTCCTGAAACAGTGCTTGGCACAGAGCAGCTGGTGCACAAATAGTTCCTGAACTGATGTTGAATGAATGATGCATCTTCAGGTTTGAGTTTAATGTTCAAAGGTTTTGATAATCGTCACTTTGGTCCGATACGTTTTAAAATCCTTGGGGGTAAATACGCTAGCATCAGAGTTGTCTATTCATTTGTTTCATAATTACTTACAAAAAACTCTGAGATTCTTGCCTGATTACTCTTGCAGCTGAATGTCACCACCAACATGTCATGTTTTATAAAAATATAGTGAAGATTCTAATTGATATTGGATTGACTCTTTTATAGTAACTTATTTTTATCTTTACTACATTCTGTCTTCCCAAATGGCAGTCAAGTTTAGCTCTCCATGTATTCACGTTTTTCTTTATTTCTCTCATTGTGCTTTTAAATTTTCTTTAATAAATACAATATGCTGCACACACTAAATCTTGAGCGTAATTTGTTTTGGTTCTATTGTAAATAGAAGCTCTTTGTGCTATGTTTTCTATCTCCGTAATATTTAGGGATACATTTGATTTTTAAAAACTGATACTTTGTACCTTGTAACTTTGAATTCATTGTTTCTTGGATTTTTTTGTTGTTGCTGCTGTTGCTTTGTTTTAGTTTTTTTTTTTTTTTTTTCCAGACAGGGTCTTACTCTGTCACTCCTGCTAGAGTGCAGTGGCATCATCACAGCTCACAGCAACCTCAAACTCCTGGGCTCAAGCAATCCTCCTGCCTCAGCCTCCTGAGTAGCTGGGACTACAGGTGCATGCTACCACACCCAAATAATTTTTTCTACTTTTGGTAGAAACGGGGCCTCCCTCTTGCTCAGGCTGGTCTCGAACTGGTGACCTCAAGTGATCCTCCCACCTTAGCCTCCTAGCGTACTAGGATTACAGGTGTGAGCCACTGCACCCAGCTTAGCCATGGTCTTTATTTAAAAAGTTTTATTTATTTAGACCTTTTAAATACAAAATCCTTATTTAGGATTTCAAATGTTCTTGCTATTATTTTTGTTATAGTTACTGTTCTATTAGTTTTCTAGACTTACCACATCTTTTTTTCTTCTTTGAACATAATTACATTTTCTGATATGCTTTTTCCTCAAAGATTTTAATCAGGAATAGATGTTGAATTTTACTGATAGCCTTCTCAATATCTTTTGAAATGATTATGTAATCATTTTTCTAGTTAATGTTAGTTGTTAGTAACATTTTCCTTGTAATATACTATCCTTGCTTTCCATTATTTGGTAATAGTCAAATTATTATCTACATTAATTATTAAATTTATCAAGAGTACTTGTCTCAAAATAGTTTAGGCAACACAAAATTATTTTCTATATTCTAACACATTTTAAATAATATAAGGATATTGTTTGAGGAATTTGGAAAAAATTCTCCATTGGATCTACTGAAGCCAAGGATGTTTCTGAAACAATTATTTTGTATTAAACATCTTCCTTTGATATTGCTCTAAACACCTTCTTCCTATTCTTTGCTGCATTCTTAGCATTGTGAATATCTAGCATCTGTCTCTGATACAGTATCACATTTCCTAATTCTGTACATAAAAAGAAAATACCATGTAAACCTTTCTGCCTAGGTCAGAAATTGGTCTTAGCTTCTCAAATGACATCAAATAGGAAGATTCTCTTCCCTTGTAGATTGTTGAATCTCTTTGGATCTTTTTTCTTAACCCCTTATTGGTCTTTAAGATCATGTCTTCTCCCTTTCTCTGGTTCAAATCCATAGGTCTGTCCAGCTCCTACTGCTCAAATGTACACGACTTTCTGGCTCCCTTCACAGCCTCCCAGTCTGCTACGCCACGGGGCTAATCAGGCTTCCTCTGTGCCCACAAGCTTCTGTTTCTGCCGGCGCAGAGTGTGGCATGTGGTTAAGAGGGCTGGCCCCGGAGTCAGACTGACCTGGGTTTGACTCCTGCTTCTGATGCTTGCTACCCTTGAAACCTTGAACACGTAATTTAACCTTTCTGAGCCTCAATTTTCTCATCTGTAAATTGGGGATAGTCTCCATCTTACTGTGAGGACACTTTCAGTTATCCAACAAATATTTATTAATTGCCTAATGTGTGTCAGATGCTGTATTAGATGCTAAGGATAAAGACATTGAACAAAAGAAAAAGAATCCCTGTCTTCATGGAACTTACTCTGGAGGAATCAGACAAACAAAGAAAAGTATAAATAAACAAAAAATATATATATTTGAATTATATGTATATAGTTTTATATATTACATCCATCTATCTAAATTTGAGGTAGTAAGTATTTATGAATAACAGAGAATGGAGAAAGGGGTATCAGGAGTGTTATTTTATTTGAGGTGCTCTGTGAGGCCTTCCTGACGAGGTGATGTTGAAGCAATGATCTGAGTACAGTGAGGAAGCCAGGCATGTGCAAAACTCGGGGAAAGGTAATCCTGGCAGAGGGGCCATCAAGAATAAAGGCCTGGAGGTAGGATTAAAGAAGACTGTACAAATGAAAGTTTGACATAGTTATGGCACAAACAGAGCTGCAATTAATGCTCCTAAAACCACTGCTGTCATCACCGCCACTCTTAGAGTCATAATAAAGAGGCCACAATATAGCTTGGGTGAGAACTGACTTCTGAGCATTATTGTGAGATCCTTGCATGCATTGTGAGAGCTGGTGTCTTCCTCTCTCCCGTTCCCAGAGCCCCCCAGAGGAATGCATCCCACCCTTCTATTTCTGGCACACAAGCGTCTCTCCCTACTGCCTGTTACATTCTGTCCATGAAGGTTTCTGATGGCTACGCTCAGGTGAATTTCTAGGATTGCATCCACCTTACCCCCATCCCTAAAGACAGCACCCAGAGCAGGGGTCTGCATGCAGTACAGACTGGTATTAATAATTAGTGGTGACTCTCAGGGCTTTCAGCCCATTGTCTCCTTCCCCCACCCTGTCAGGATGAGACTGGCCTGATTTGGGTCTGGAACAGAAAAAGCAAAAGTGGTCCCGAGGATTTGGGCCCCAGTAGACTCACAGGCCCTCCCCTGGAGGTTTGTCCTGGACAAACCTTCGTGGTTTGTGGGATGGGATCAGCCATGGGGAGGGAGGCCCCTACTATATTTTCTTCTAGGTTATTTTGCAAACAGATTTCTTCTCTCTGGCTTTCTCCACTGGCATCACCTGCTCCCAGATCACTCCCCTCCTATCCCTGACACTTGCCCTCTTTTGTTGCTTAAGCCAACAAGCCAAGTTCTGCCAAGTTTCACCACAGCACACATCTCAATACCACAATTTAGGAGGGAGGCAAGTATAAGTATATAAAGTATAGAAATCTGAATTATGAAAGATTTCTTTTTTTCATAAAGAAATGCAACTTTATTATTTTCAAGTACATATGCAGTGCCTCAAACTAACATTTTACAAAAGGTCACCAGTAAAGACCCTATAGATGTTTCTTTACCAAATACTTGAGGATTGATGATAATTAGCCCATGCACTCACTACTTCTAAATGGGTATTTCTAAAGTGCCTGAAAAGTATTGTTTTAGATAGACTAAATATGCCACCCCAGCAATATTGTTTATGCTCTTAATTTACTAAACAAATATCATTTTTTTGATTGTGCAAAGATAAACTTTTGTCCACAGGTAATAATCTCAAACTAATGGGGCCCAAGTTAATATGGTCTCCCATTTGGATTTCCAAGCCCAAGGCAATGATTCACTTACTTCTAGGTACTTCTGATAAAGCAAAATTCCAGTGTAATGAAATAATAGCCCTTGGGACTGTTTATGGGCCTGACCTAATGTTTGTCTTTTGTGCTTCCTTCCTTTCTGCCTTAGGTCTTCCATTTCCTTAGGTGTCTCTCTCACTTGCATGGCTCTTCTAGGTCTCTGCACAGGGCACTTCCAGTGCCTTCTAAGCCAGGCTTAGAGAGTGGGCAGAGCTGCCCGCAGAGCAAAAATGTTAGGTGGGGAAGAAGTAAAGGAAGTAAAGGAAAGAAAGGTATCTCCTTTAGGAAACTGAAACCAACTCCCCATCTCAGGGGAAGAGGGCACAGTGATCATCAGTGTGAAGGACATTTGCCTAGAGGAACGGCCCTGCCACTTGGGGTCAAGGAAAAGTCTCCTAATATTTTCCCTCTTGTTGTCCAAAGGTTCTGACCATGTTCATGATCTAAGCTGATTCTGCATGTCCCTGGAAGACGGGAAGGCTCTGGGAACTTCTCCACCCCAATTCCAGCCAATGGCCAGGGAATTCCTTTCCCAGGGCTGGCTTGGCAGTGCCCAGGAATGATGCAGGTTCATCAACATGGGCGTGAGGGGGAAGGGGGTGGGAGGGGCTGGGAAAGAACTGGCAGCTATCCCCCTCGGAACAGCATGGAGCTTCCGAGGACCTAGTATTGCAAAGGGTGGGGTGTTCCTAAGCACATGTAATTGAGAGAGCTAGAGCTTTTGTGACCTTTGGGCCTCACAGAGCAAGAGGACCACTAACCCAGGATCAGTGGGGAGCTCTGTGGTGCACGAGTGTGGCGTCTCCGTGAAGCTCCCTAGATTGCCTTCTGGTCCTGCCTCTGTTACTCTGACGAGATCTGAATTGGGTCTGCTGGTAGTGTTCTAAAAGGGCAGGACATAGAGGTGGAGCCCACGACGACGTCTATCTGGAGACTCAAGACATGTTGAATGTCTTGTTCTTGGTGCTCTCTCCTTTCCTGTCTCTCCTCCTCCAGCCAGCTCTACTCCAACCTCCCACCAGTCTACCCAGCTCTCCTCTCCAGGTCCCTAACCAACTGTGACTGGGAGAGAAGCAGCTTCTGTCATCAGCTTCCCTTTCTGGCTTCAGGTTATTGCATTCACCAGAGGAGCCTTTTGTGATTTCAAGGTCTGAGGAGGAAAGCAATGGGACTGAGCTGGGCAGGCAGCTGACCAGGGGTGGAAGTGGGAAGCAGAGTGAGGCTGGGGAGATAGAAGGACACTTGGTGATCCGAGAGGCTTTCCTTCTCCCTGCCTTTGGATGTTGATCTGTTACAGTAGGAAGTGGAGGTGAGGGGATAGGGGATGGGGAGGGGTGGGGTAACCTTCAATTCATTAGAAAAAAGTAGACAACATAGTGGAGTGGGATGTAAAACGGTCTAGGGAGGGGCCCTAACATGTAGCGTCTAGTCTGATCATTCACAGTCAATTCAATGGGGCAATCACCCCAAGCTTATTCACCCTCTCTTTGCAACTTAGCCTGCTGAGTTGCCTCATTGCCTTTTCCAGAATCTTCCCCCATAATACCACCCCATTTTTTCCATCCCTCTCCATCAGCATCCCCATGACACCTCCAGAGCTCCCCATCTTTTCCGTGCCTGGTTCTTCTTCCAGTGGGCTCAGTAGTAGGTCTCCTTCTCCACCCAGCCTGTTAGAGAGATTGGGGGTGGGGGTTGCAGCATAAGCTTAAGAGGAGGAAAGAGATCAATCTCCTAGGGGCTCAGGTGGATGAGACAGGAGCCAGAAGGCTGGTATAGGGGGCTGAAGAGAGGCAGCTACAGAAAGGTGATGGGGGTGGGGGGAGATCCAGTGAGCTGGGCCACGGACTAAAGGAAAGGAGGATGAGCCTGCCATTAGGGGAGACTTGTACTTAGCAGTGCAGGGTGGGCCTAGAGTAGGCCAGGGGGCAAAAATGCAAATGCCGCCAGGGCCTCTTCAAGTAACAAATGAGTGTGTAAGGGAGCAGCTGTCCATTGCTGCTATGCAGAAATGTGGCCATGGGGTTGACAGCTCTTCTGAGTTTTTGGGAGAAGTCAAATTCAGATTTTATGTGAAAGCCCCTAAATTTTAGATATTGGGCTAAAAACCCACACATGCACAAAATATTGGGCAGGTCAAAGCGTGCAATATCCATGGACTGTATTTGGTCTGTAGGCCATCCATTTTTAACCTTTATTTATTTATTTATTTTTAATTTTTTTTTTTTTTTTACTTTTTGAGACAGAGTCTCACTCTGTTGCCTGAGCTAGAGTGAGTGCCGTGGCGTCAGCCTAGCTCACAGCAACCTCAAACTCCTGGGCTTAAGCAATCCTTCTGCCTCAGCCTCCCGAGTAGCTGGGACTACAGGCATGTGCCACCATGCCCGGCTAATTTTTTCTATATATTCTTAATTGGCCAATTAATTTTTGTCTATTTATAGTAGAGACAAGGTCTTGCTCTTGCTCAGGCTGGTTTCGAACTCCTGACCTTAAGGGATCCACCCGCCTCGGCCTCCCAGAGTGCTAGGATTACAGGCATGAGCCACCATGCCTAGCCCCTTTTTAACCTTTAGTAAGTAATCCAAAACACTTGTTGGGAAAAAAAAATGACTTGTTGGTTATGCCTGGGAATCAGAGGCCTGGGTTCTAGTGCCAGTTCTGCTACTCCTTGCTTTATCACCCTGAACAAATGAATTCACCTCCTCACTTTGTCTGTAAAATATGGAGGTGGACTATATAACCTTGAAGGGCCCTTTGAATTCTGATGTTCTGTGATTCTAGGTGGAAGGTAGAATTATGAGTTAGGTGGGACTTGGAATCTGAGAGGAAGCGCACAGGGAGAAGAGGTTTCAAAGGGTCAGGGCTCCTGGGACCCAAGAGCACAGGATCTGAGGGCGCTGAGGAACAGGAGCAACGATCATAGTGGGAGTGGAGTGTGGGTTTGGAACCCTGGAGGGGTAGCTATCGGTGGGGCGCTGGGCTTTGCTGGGGGTTAGGGTGGAGTGTGGAGGGGCTTACCACCAGGATATCGCCGCAAGATGAGCTTTCGGACCTCATCATAGATGAAGATGAGGAGGCTATAGGGGAAGGCACAGAACCACCAAGTGACCCTGAAAGCAACGGAGGAGAGTGTCAGGAGCATCGGAGATTAGCATGGCCAACACATAAAGTAGGATTCAAGGCAATCAGAATTTGGAGCCTAGAAGGGGCTCAGGGCTGCCTGTGCCACTCATGTGGGCTGCCCTGAAGCGACACTCACTTGAGTGGGTACATGCGGAGGGCCACACCCATGCCCGGGCAGTAAGAGAGAAAAGCAGCCAATGCCGTCTCCTCCAAGAGCCCAAAAATCAGGATCTTGTTCCTGGAAAGATAAAGAAAGGAGAGTAGGTAGTATTTGAAGGGGAGTCGAGGAGGGAGAGATCTAGGGACATCCCTGGGGGTGGAAGGGGAAGAGGAGAAAAGAAATGTGAGGGAAGGGGTGTAAATGACATCATCCTATGTCCTCTTCCAACATCCTCTACTCTGTGTTACCAAGGAAAGATGGTATTTTCTTTTTCTGCTTAATGCAACGTTGCTTTCTGCAAACATTGTCTATTACACATACATCCATTCATTGAATAGTTGTTTCTATTTAATGGTGAGTACTAACTAATCAGCACACAAGCGCACAGAGGGAGGTAAGACTCAGTGGAAAGCAACCAGCGGGGAGGGAGAAGGAAATAAACCATCCTAATGGGCACCACGAACACTATCTGGGTGACGGGCACACGTATAGCCAAGACTCAGGCATTACCAAAAAGATCCACATAACCTAAAACATTTGTACACCTTTAATGTTTTGAAATAAAAAAATAATAAAAGCATTTGTTTCCATGTGTGGGGTGATGTGCTCTATACTGGAGATGCGGTGGTCAACATGGGGCCTGCCCTCGTGCCCCTTATAATCTTGTCATTGCTCCAGGCACGTGGCTTGTGAAAGTGTCATCTCCCCAGCAAGATGCTTTGGAAGTTCCTTCCCTGCAGGACCCCTGTATGTCTCCTACACTTCCTGGTGGTTGGTTGTTCATCACAGATATGTAATGAAGAAAAGCATGTTTGCAAAGTACTTAGTACAGGGGAAGTTCACTATGCAGTAAGTGGTTAATATATGTGTTTACCATATCAGAATTGAAAAGCAGGACAGAATGGGGTTCTGAGGGTAGTGTCTGCAGTCAGACAGGTGGGGTCTATTCCCAGTTCTGCCACTGACTAACTTTGCACTGTAAGCACTGCTTAACTTCTCTGAGCCTCATAGTCCTTCTCTGTAAAAATGGAGATTTTACCTTTATATATTAGGATTGTTGGGAAAATTATAGGAGATAATGTGTGAAAAGCTCTGGAATATGGAAAATGCTCAGTCATATTATCATGTGACTTTTTATATTCTTTTTATTTATATATATATTTATTTTTTAGAGACAGGGGTCTCACTTTTGCTCAGGCTGGTCTTGAACTCCTGACCCCAAGCGATCCTCCCAGAGTGCTAGGATTACAGGCGTGAGCCACTGTGCTGGCCTTCTTTTATATTCCTATACACAGCACCTCTTTAAGGAGCCAGCAGTCCCCAAACGTTTCACTCACTAAGCACCCCTCTTATTTTCCTTTTATAAAGGCCACATTTTAATTGATCTTTGCCTCTCAACCTACACTGGTTAATAAGTAATGAATACATTTCCCTATTTAAAATGAATTAGAAATATTTACGGCTTCCAAACAGAACTGTGGATCAGCATGTGATCACTATACTTCATTTGTGTTCTTGGCTTTTGCCTAAGAAACGCATATTATTAATAGCAAGCCTGGTAGCTTCTCATAGGTCAGGGCTTGATTTCCACAAAGCTTTTCGAAATAATGCAAATAGTATCTTTGAGGACCCCCCAGTGGCTCCGGGACCTAAGATGAGGCCTGGTGGTCTGCAGCTGCCTCTGGCCAGGTGACGTTTTGGTATTCGTTCTCCTTCTCTGTGCCCAGCCTGGCTTTCATTTTATCCCTTTCCCACTTGCCTCTCAGATGGTCTGGACTTAGCCAGTTTTCCTGTGTTCCCACCTTCCGCTGTTGCCCTGCACGGCACAGTAAGTCCCGGGCGCAGAATTGTGCCCGATTTCTTAGATTCTCTGCTCCTTGTTCTCTCCTAACTGCATTTTCCCCAGTAGTGCTTTTAGCTTACTGGAATCTCCTTCCTTCATTTATTCAAGAGAGTTTCCACTTTCCTCTTCCTAGGATCTTAAGTGCCATTAACTTCACCAGGGGTTTGGCATCTCCTTCTCCCCAACCCCGGCCCCAATTAAGAAATCGTGGCAAAGCTCATTTGGGGTATCGTGGCTATTGTTTACAGCAGGAGAAAATAAAGAGAACCAGCATGATACCTTCAGCGCTCACCCACCATCCATGCTGGAATCACAAAGGAATTACTGAGTACCTAACAGGTGCTAGGCTCTGACAGGTGAGCCACCACAGTGTAGGGTAGTAGCCGAGGCCCTGGGCTTCAGAGATAGACCTGGGTGAACCCTGCCCATCTGGGTGACCTTAAGTATGTCACTTAACATTTTGGGGGCCTCTTATCTGTGAACTGTAAACAATAACACCCACCTCGTGGAGCTGTTGTGAGGTTATGCACAGCTAGTGTGAGGTTAGGCACTTGGCACAGTGCCTGGCAGATCGTAACTCCCACTCCAAGAAGGCACGGAGCCCGCCCGCCGGCTGCCACGGGGCGAGTGCTACGTACTAGGCTGCCTGCGGCGGGCTGGGCAAGGGTGGGGGTGGGTGCCACTCAAGAGATGGGGAAAGCAAGAAAAGAAGGAAGGAGAGAGGATGAAAAGCAAGGAAGGCGGAAGGAGATGATAATGAAAGCATATTTAAGGAGCAAAATTAGAGCTCATTAGAAATATTCATGTCATTCCTTCCTCTTCTTTTGTCTGTTTCAAACCTGGCTGTGGATATACAGCTGGATAGTTAAAATCTGGTGTCCCCTCTCAGATCTGGGCCGGGGTTGAGGTGACTGGGGCTGTAAGCCTGGCCTGTGTGGGCTGGTGAATGCACCCAGAGCACTCTGCCTGGGTGGAGGGTGCTCCCACGGGGGTGGCACTCACTTCATGCCCTGCTGGAAGACCGAGTTGCGGCGGGTCTTGCAGATGATGAGGTCAGCCCACTGCACAACCACGATGCTGGCAAAGAAGGCCGTGTGGCATGTGAACTCCACCACCTTGCGCTGCTCGTAGGTCTGGGGGAGGGAGGGCAGAGAGTGGCGAGAGTGTCCCAGGAGAGGGTAGGACCAGTTGTTAAGCCCTGGGCACCTAATCCATCCTCAGCCCCCAGTCCCAGGTGGCCACTACCGGCCATTCCTGTCAGGCATTTACCACCCCTCCTTCCCACACGTGCATGCGCATTTACGCAGCACCACTCACCCACTCCTGTCCATAGCTGTCCTCCAGGTCATTCATGGTCCGGTCATCCCAGTCGAGGCGGATTCCCAGCAGCCGTGACGGCAGGAAACCGTTCTCTGCCAGGATCACGAAGTAGGTGAAGAAGCCACCCAGCGCCTGAATCATCCCTGTGGGTAGTGGGCAAAAGGCAGGGCGTGGGTCAGAGAAGGAAGCAGAGGGGCCAGCCTTCAGGGCCAGAGGTGGAGTCCCTGACCCTGGGGACTGGCCCCAGTCCTGGAATTTTGCTTGGGGCTTATCCCTCGGACCCCCCTCTGGGGGTCCCCTCCGAGCCCCAGGGCCGGGCGCACCAATCTGTCCGTAGGCCATGCTGATGAGCCGTTCATTCACCAGCTTGTCTGTCTGGGGGTTTCGGGGCTGCCGCTTCATGATGTCACTCTCAGCTGCCTCGTAGGCCAAGGAGATGGCGGGGACCTGTGTGGGGTGGGTGTGGGAAGGGTGTGGGTTTGGAGGGAGATGACAGAAGCAGTGGAGAATCTTTGACACAATTCAACAAGCATTGGCCGGGCATGGTGGCTCATGCCTGTAATCCTAGCACTTTGGGAGTCCGAGGCGGGTGGATCACTCAAGGTCAGGAGTTCGAGACCAGCCTGAGCAAGAGTGAGACCCTGTCTCTACTAAAAATAGAAAGAAATTAATTGGCCAACTAAAAATATATAGAAAAAAATTAGCCAGGCGTGGTGGCGCATGCCTGTAGTCCTAGCTACTCGGGAGGCTGAGGCAGGAGGATCGCTTGAGCCCAGGAGTTTGAGGTTGCTGTGACCTAGGCTGATGCCCGGGCAACAGAGTGAGACTCTGTCTCAAAAAACAAACAAAAAAAACCAAGCATTGACTAAGACCCTGTCTTCTTCCAGGCCTGTGCTTGTCTTCTCTGTAACCATCACAGCCTGGTCAGCTGCCCCTCGGTCCCCTCTCCTTCCCTCCTCTGCCCCTCGCACCCACTGTGCCCACGTGGCTGCCTTGTATGTCCCCTTCTCCCCCTCTGGGCTCACCATGTCTGTCCCCAGGTCGATGCAGAGGATGGTCACGGTGCCCAGAGGCAGGGGGATATTGATGATGATGAACAGCAGGAAGGGGGTGATCTCAGGGATGTTGCTGGTCAGGGTGTAGGCGATGGATTTCTTCAGGTTGTCAAAGATCAGGCGACCTGTGGGGAGGTTCTGAGGGCATCAGGGAGGTGAGAGGGACCCTTCTCCACCCCCAGCCCCAGAAGCATGGCTGCCCGTTTTCCTGAGAGAGGAAGAGTTGGTGTTTGAGGGAAGCTGAAGCAGGTGGGGCTGCCTGGAGTCCCGGGTGACTCTTCAACTGGGGTAAAGGCAAGGGACGCAGGTGCGCAGCGTCAGACATCCCAGACACCACCCAGCCCTTGCAGTCTGCTCACCCTCCTCCACCCCTGTGACGATGGAGGCAAAGTTGTCGTCCAGCAGGATCATGTCGGCTGCTTGCTTAGAGACGTCAGAGCCAGCGATGCCCATGGCAATGCCGATGTCAGCTTTCTTCAGTGCAGGGGAGTCGTTCACCCCATCACCTGTCACTGCCACAATGGCTCCCTGGGCAGAGGACGCATCCAACGCTCCAGGATGAAGCCCCACCCAAGTCTGGCCCCTTGCTGTGTCCCTGCCTCCCATCCCTGCCACAGTCTGCCTCGGTCAGTGCTCACCTGCCTCTGACATCCCTCCACGATGATGAGCTTCTGCTGAGGAGACGTCCGGGCAAAGACAATCTCCGTGTGGTTCTTGAGGATCTCGTCGAGCTGCTCCGACGTCATGTCCTTCAGGTCAGAGCCGTGCACCACGCATGCCTTGGCTTCTCTGGGGGAAGGGCAGAGGGCTGAGTCCTCTCCTCACCACTGGGCTGCAGCCTCCCTGCTTAGCCGGCCACCCCCACTGCTTCATTCTCCTCTCCGGCATCTCATTGCCCCAGGTCTCTCTGGGGAAGCGATGCTAGAGCCTCACCGCGCAGCAGCACAGTCGTAAGTGCCATGTACCAGGCCCTGGACTAGTTCCTCACACACCCCCCACTCCTACGGCAGCCCTGCAATGCTGTAGTGGGAGAATGGGGCTCGGGAAGGTACCATGATGTCTCCGAGGTCACACAGCTGACCGGTGGCACAGCCTGGACACAAACTTAGGACTGAGGAACCAGTCACAGAAGTGTCAGAGGCAGAGCCTGTAAAGGTCCCAGAGATGCTGTCCAGATACCCCCAGGGGACATTCCAGCCTTCTGTGGGAGGGGAGGTGTCAACGCAGGCAGGGGTGTCCTGCACAGGCCTCACCTGGGGTTGACTTGACTCACAGGGATGTTGAGCCGGGCGGCGATGTCCTCCACAGTCTCGTTGCCCTCCGATATGATGCCCACGCCTTTGGCAATGGCCTTGGCTGTGATAGGGTGATCCCCTGTCACCATGATCACCTGGCAGAGGGGGAAGAGAGGAAGGAAAGCAGTGTTATAGACGTCCCCCCATTCCTATCCCACTGTCAAGAACAGCTAGACTACGAGATGTCTGGGCTGGGTGTCCCAGACAAGATAATAGAAGTGTGTGTGTGTGTGTGTGTGTGTGTGTGTGTGTGTGTGTGTGTGTGTTTATTCGGGTGGGTGAGTGAGGAAGAGAGACAATGACAGTTATGTTATATTCAGGGGATCAAAGATGTTCGCTTGGCCGGGCGCGGTGGCTCATGCCTGTAATCCTAGCACTCTGGGAGGCTGAGGTGGGAGGACCACTCGAGGTCAGTTCAAGATCAGCCTGAGCAACAGTGAGACCCTGTCTCTACTTAAAAAATAGAAAGAAATTAGCTGGACAACTAAAAATATATAGAAAAAATTAGCCGGGCACGGTGGCGCATGCCTGTAGTCCCAGCTACTCG
>CAUYRT010042516.1:0-11652 GCA_963574885.1 Lepilemur ruficaudatus
AAGGCAAGGAATTTACACAAGATTACACTATTGACACAGGTTATTACTATGCTTTCTTTCACCTCCAAATGAGGTTTTAAAAAAAATCCTAATAAAAATTTATCCTACTAATTTGAAGAGAGGAAGAAAAAGGGTATTGAAAAACTAACTGTATGTACAGATATAAGAAAATGACCACCTGTGGTAGGATTTACCCAGCTGTGAGCTGGTAAAAACAGGCCAATGAGGGAACAAGGTTGAGATTGATCAAACCCCGAAGAAGAAAGCAAGCAAGCGCTGATGGAATGGAGTCAGCTTTGTGCACTTAACACTAACTGAGGCTATGAACTTAGGATGACTTGGTCACTGCCTAGATTGATGGGAGTGGGAGAAAGGTTGGAAGGCAATTTAGATATTTGAGATAGCTTTTAAAACATAAAATTAATGTAAAAAATCCATGATGAACAAATTATAAAAATTTAAATAGCAGCAGGATCTAACCCCTGCATTTACATGACCTTGTCTTATTTGTCTCACCCTAACCCTGGCCCTGCTTCCAATAAAACCATTTACAAAAATAGGCAACTGGTCTGCAGGCCATGGTTTGCCAATTTAAAAAACAAAAAACAGTGCATTAAAATATAGTCTTGCATCACTTAATGATGGGATTATGTTCTGAGAAATGCATCATTAGGTGATTTCCTTGTTGTGGGAACATCATAAAGTGTATTTACATAGACCTAGATGGTATAGCCTACTATACACCTAGGCTATATTGTATAGCCTATTGCTCCTAGGCTACAAACCTGGACACTGTGTTAGTGTACTGAATACTGTAGGCAATTGTAATACAGTGGCAAGCATTTATGTTTCTAAACATAGAAAATGTACAGTAAAAATGCAGGATAAAAGATTTAAAAACTGATACACCTATATAGGGCAATTTCCATGAATGGAGCTTACAGGACTGGAAGTTGCTCTGAGTAAGTCACTGAGTAGTGACTGAATGTGAAGGCCTAGGACATCACTGTACACTACTGTAGACTTTAGAAATCCTGAACACTTAGGCTACACTAAATTTACTTAAAAATTTCTTTCTTCAATGATAAATTAACTTAAGCTTTATTACTTAAGAGTAATATTTTTACTCTATAAACTTAAAAATTTTTTAACTTTTTGACTTGTCATAACACTTAGTTTAAAACAACACATTGTACAGCTATACAAAAATATTTTCTTTACAAAAATATTTTCTATATATCCTTATTTTATAAGCTTTTTTCTATTTAAATTTTTTTACTTTTTATCCTTTTTTTGTTAAAAACTAAGACAAATACATAGCTTAGTCCTACACAAGGTCAGGGTCATCAATATCACTGTCTTCCACCTCTACTTATCTTGTCCCATTGGAAGGTCTTTAGGGGCAACACCATACATGGAGCTGTCATCCCTGTGAAAATAATGCCTTCTGTAATACCTCCTGAAAAACCTGCCCAAGGCTGTTTTACAGTTAATTTTTTTATATAAGTGGAAGGAGTACACTCTAAAATACAGATAAAAAGTATAGTAAATACATAAACCAGTAACATAGTCATTTATTATCATAATGAAGTATACACTGTACATAACTTTATGTGCTAGACTTTTACACAACTAACAGTGCAGTAGGTTTGTTTACACCAGCATCACCACACACTCGTGAATAATGCATTGCACTATGACGTTGGGATGGTTATGATATCACTAGGCAAAAGGAATTTCAGCTCCATTATAATGCTGTGAGACCACCGTCGTGTATGTGGTCCATCATTGACTGAGATGTTGTTATGTGCACTGTATCACTTACCTTGATTACTGAGTTTTTTTAGAATTCTCTTAAACTTTGTGCCCAAGGTGAGTGCCTTACTCACCTCGTCTTAGTCCTGGCTCCGAGATGGACCGAGATGGAACCCCAAATTGTGGCTTCCGTTCACATTAGATGATGAAATTTGGATATAAAACAAAGTTATGCAAAATAAACAATGTAAAACAAAACAAAGTTACATGTGCATTATGTTTATGGAATTATTCATATATAGCTGCCTTAGATTCCAGATAGTACATTTTTTATGAGTGAGGGAAAAGATGGGAATCATAGTACTTTCTCATCCTGGGCGGAGTAGGTCTGCACATAAGAATCTTCCTGATCAGAAGCTCATTCAGCTGATCAGGAGCAAAGCAGCATCACTAATAGATTCAGAGCTGACACAAGGGTTTTAACAACTCCCACATTACTTCAATATCTAGTATTCTCTAATCTCACATTTTTGTGCTATGTCTAAGGTGTATATCTCCTGAAGCTTCGTGTTAGAGCTACTTGGTAGATTTTAAGCACACATTATGGTTCACAAGTAGTTCAGGGTTCAAAGAAAACCACAGTCCAAAGATGAAATCAGAATTTCTTCAGGGTGTAAGTGGTGATTGGTCTCAATCTTATGATTCTTGTGGACTCATTTCCCAAATAACTCCCATCTGAAAGAACACATCTGAAATGTTACACCTCCTGCAAGAATGTACAGTACAGTGATTCCCTGTTCCAGGACATTGTATGCTTTAGTGAGTCATTAACAGACTTTGGATATTTTGTTTTCCTACTAAGGTGTCAACTGAACTCATAATCCCTTCTAAGGTCAGCATGGTTTCCTTTTAACTGACCTAGTACATACTTAAAGATTTCCTGATGTCCAGATCTGAGAACATCACCATCCATAGGGCCATCAGGAAAGTGGTCACAGTTGCTTTAAAATCTGCAAACAGTTCTCAGAATGGCTAATGTGATGTTTATGCACATCTACCCCCAGAAAAGCAAACTATTAATTTGGTTGTGCTGGAACTCTTTGGGCTTATCTGTCCAGCCATTTATTCTGGAACAAGTTCCTTTCTTGCCAAGAGAATTTTAACCATTTTATGTTACATCTTTTGGATTTAGTTGCTATCAATTGAGATAATTGTATTGAGAAAAAGGTTTTTTCTTCTCTCTCTTGTTCTTAAAGTTTTCCTTTGTTATTATCATTGATTGATTTCTGAAAATATGGTGAGGTTTCTTTCTCTCTATATTTTACCAGCTAAACTATTTGATGTATCACAAATAAATAATACATAGAACATAGTAATTCATTAGGGAAGAAAAAGTTAAGTCATAATGAATTTTCTGGAGCCAAAGAACACCCCTTTATCTTTTCTCTTAGAGGCCATTTGGGATATAAAATTAGAATAAATCTAAAGACATGTGGGTATGCATCTGTGTGCTTTGGTTGCCAAGTACAAGAGGTGAAACAAGTCTCCGATAAATATCTTCAGGAGTATACATTCATGCTGGACAATCTGAAAATGACTACCCTGTACTGGAAAGAACATAATGCTCCGTTCAGTAACTTGGAAACTTCTTTTTCTGTTTGTGGCTGCCTGTACATGCTGGGTAGCTCATTTGGCTGGAGCATTAAGTACCAAATGCTCCACAGGAGAGAACATGCCCAAAGTGCCCCAGGAGTACAGAGATGGAAATGCTCAGCATGAACCGAGGAGAGGTGAGCCCTGAAGAGCCAACCAGATTCTGGCAGGACAGGACAGGACCACAGGGAGAAGTCTGGCTAGCAGGGCTTCCCAGAAGCTAAGGGACACCAGGGCCACTTCCATTTTAAGGGTTCTGGTATAAATTAAAATATAAATGCTGAAAAGGACATTAAAATTGTGGTATATTTTAAGTGTTTACAACAATTAAAATTACAAATTTAACATAAGTCTATCTTCCCTAATTACCATACTTAATTTCTTCTATATGCTCCAGTTTTCCTGTGCTTTCAGTTAGAACCATGTATGATAACACCCCAGGCTCCCAATCCCCATCCCACTCCAGCCTAGAGAATTCAAGCTCTTCACAGTCAAGAAACATATCTTATTCTTCTTTTGTATCCACAGTGTAAAGCCTAAAATGTCCTGTGCTGCCTTGACATCTTTGAGCCTCATGGAGCCCCAAAGGCCTGTGAGTTCCCCAGCTCTTGCCAGATATGCCCTCCCCAGTGGGAAATCTCCTCACCTGGCTAATTCCCCTATTAGCTGAACCAACTGTGCTCCACCTGGTCCTCAACCCAATGGGTTCTACTTCCCTGCCAGCCCATGAAATTATTTAAACAAGCCAATCACATTCCCCATGGAACCCAGGGGTCACTCCAGTCTATGGTTACTACAAAGCCTGTCTCCCATAGCCCATGCTTGTCCCACTCTACTCCTGGGTGGAACCTGGTGTGACCCTGCATGGTGTGCTGTGTCCTCCCCTAGGCTGTAAGTGTATGTGATTAATAAACTGCTGTCAATTGCATTTGTCCAGTGTTGGGGACTGTGTGTTCTGCCATTTTGCCATCTCGTAACATTTAGGGTGGAAAATCCCTCCTTCAATGATGGGGTGAAGAGGAGGTGATCAGAACAGTATCCCACACAGAGTTGTCACTCAATAAATTTGTGTTGATTGCATCATCTTCATTCTGTGAAGTTCCTAGCCAGTAGGAGACTGGAAGTTAATTAAATATTTGCTGTAAATGACTATAGATTTATTTCCTACGAAGAGTCCATTTGAATCCTATAGCAATAGCTCCATTTGCATAATTATATTCAAGCAATCTTTACTGTTCACATACTGTTAACCAATAAAAGCAAAATTGCCTTAGGGCAAATCTGTACTTAATTTCTATACTACTGATCTGACATTTACCTTGTAATTCCTAGTCACTAATAAAGGTAAATTGTTCAATTACGCAAACAAGTTTTCAGTGTCAGTCAACACTGGGATAATCAAAACACTCAAAACAACTGAAAGCACGCAAGAACTCAGACTCTTCCCACACAAGAACCTACTTAATCTGTTTCATTGCCTCCATTTATCTCACTAAGCAAAAATGGCAACACTTGAAGGCACTGAAAATCAAATAGACTCTTCCTAGAATCTGCAAGTAGTATTAAACTTAGTAGTGTTTCAGGGAGAGTTTCATTTGGGTTACTCTTATCATTTGATCACTTGGTTTCCCAAGGTCTAAGGAAAAAAAAAAAAAGCCACATGTTTTCACTTCTGAGGGCTCCTGCTAAAGCAGCCAGCAGCCCTCCTGTACTTCCAAGTCGCACTCATTCCTAACGGGCCGCCTCCCCGCCCAGCATCCTGCCACTTCGCTCCTCGGGCCAGCACGGCGAGGGTGCGGACCAGGGTCGGGAGAGCAGAGGTCTGGCCAAAGCTCATATCCACTCCCGTGCCACGCCCTGGCCACAGTGGGAGCGTAATGACTAGCTTTTCGGCCTGGGCTCCGCACCACAAAAGTTGGCGGAAAGTGGTCATTAAGCAACTCCAGCAAGCTTCAGACCTCTCTGAAGTGCAGCGCCTTCTCTGAACGACCGTCCGGCGCCGGGATGCGGCCGCTCGCCGCCTCCCTGCCGCTCGCGCTCCCAGAGTGGGCGGTGCGGGTGGGGCCCTCGCCACCCTCGGCCGCGCTGCTCACGCGATCTTAACAGGCTGTTACCCGAGGCGAGGGTACGCGCTCAGGGCGGGGGGCAGGCGAGAAAGAGACCTTTCCAAAGCACTCAAAGGGCTGGCGACGGGGCACGGAGCGTCCCCCTAGGGCCGCTGTGCTCGGCCGCCCCCCTCGCGCGTGCCTTGCACGGCCGCGCTCTCCTTCCGATCGGCCCAGGCCCTGCATCCAGACCCCGACACGCGAGGGTGTGCTTTGCCTCCCACCGTGGCTGGAAACGGTGGAAGAAAGAACTAAATAAAAACACTTTCCTTACACAGTGCTAAAAGGAGGGGGCAGGCAGGGTGCCCACCCCTGAGGACAAGCAGTGAGAAACCTGCGGTGAATAGGGTGGGAGCCCCGGGTGCAGCTGCGGATGCTCAGTTTTTGTGTCCAAAGTTTGACCACTTCGCTGCGGATTGCTGCCGGCTTGATTGACCAGAAAAATCCCCCACATTCGACCCCTAAATATGGAGACCTTTCTCAGTGTTCAATACACAAACTTTCCAGTTTCATTTAAATTTTTAAGGAAAAAAAAAACAAAGAGGGAAAAATATTTTATGTATCTGGAACTAACAGTTTTACGTGTATATTGCCACTAATTGCATATCTATATATATGCATGTTTTTAAACCCAAACATACCATAGCTGTGTAATCTATTTTTATTGTACTGTTATAGAAAACACAAATTTACTATCTTAACCATTTGTAAGTGTACAATTCAGCGGTGTTAAGTAAAATTGCATTGTTGTGCAACAGATCTCTAGAACTTTTTCATCTTGCAAAACTGAAATTCTATGTCCACTAAACACTAATTCCCTCTCTGCCTAGCCTTTGGCAACCACCTTTCAACTTTCTGTTTCTATAATTGTGACCATTTTAGATACTTTATATGAGTGGAAACATATAGCATTTGTCCTTTTGTGTCTGGCTTATTTCCCTTCGAATGATGTCCTCAAGGTTCATCCATGTTATAGCATGTGACAGGATTTCTTTCTTTGTTAAGGCAGCATATTATTCCGTTGGATGTATATCCCACATTTTCTTTGTTCATTCGTGTTGGTGGACATTTGTGTTGCTTTCATCACTTGGCTATTGTGACTAATGCTGTGGTAAATGTCAGTATGCAAATATCTCTTCAAAATTCTGCTTTGGATTCTTTTGGATATATACCCAGAAATGGGACTGCTGAGTCATATGGTCGTTCTATTTTTTAATGTTTTGAGGAACCACCATACTATCTTCATAATGGCTGTACCATTTTACATTTCCACCAACAGTTGCACAAGGGTTTCAATTTCTCAACATCCTTGCCAACACAACATTTATTTTCTGTTCTTCAGATATTGGCAATCCTTATGGGTGTGAGCTGGTATGTCATTGTGGTTTTGGTCTTCATTTCTCTTATGATTAGTGACGTTGAGCTTCTTTTCATATGTTTGTTAGCCATTTGTATATCTTCTTTGGAGAATTGTCTATGCAAGTCTTTTGCCTATTTTTAAATCAGATTATTTGTTTTTTTGTTGAGTTGTAAAAGTTCCCTCAATATTCTGAAAATTATATACCTTATTAGGTGTATAATTTGCAAATATTTTCTTCCATTTTGTAGGTTGACTTTTCACTCTGTTGATTGTTTCCTTTGAAGTGTAGAAGTTTTCAAGTTTGATGTCCTATTTGTCTATTTTTGTTTTTGTTACCTGTATTTTTGGTGTCGTATACATGAAATTATTGCCAAATTCAATGTCCTACAGCTTTTTTCTTATATTTTCTTCTAAGAGTTTCATAGTTTTAGGTCTTACATTTAATAGGTCTTTAATCCTTTTTGAGTTAATTTTTATATATGGTATAAAGTAATCTTCTAACTTTATTCCTTTACATGTGGATTTACAGTTTTCCCAGGACCATTTATTGAAAAGACGGTCATGTCCCCAATTTTATCATGTTTGTCTTTTCATGTTAAGAAATATATATCAACTTTATAATTTTTAAGGCTGTATAGTATGGACAGATATACCATGATTTACCCAACCAATCCTCAAATATTGAATAGTCTAGATATATTCCATTTTTCTGGATCATAAAATAAAAACTCCCTCTATACGTAATTGGGTTCTAGAGTGGTCACCTCAGTCAGGGTTTTTGGAGCTTCCACCTGGAGCTGGAAGGTTCCAAAACCTTCCAGCTTTGCTGCTACTGAACTCCCATCTCCACCCCTTTCTAAATGCTACCTTTATTACTGCTAAAATTTTTCATCATAATCCATGCAGATATTACACAGAAATCCAGTATTCCTTTCCCTGTAGTAAGATAGTGCAGCTGGGAGTCAGGAAACGTGGGTCTTAAGCTGAGCTCTAGCATGTGGTAAGAAAGCACAGGAGCTGAATTTTGTCACCACAAAATTTTTAAGTTGAATCCCTAACCTTCTGCACCTCAGAATGTGATATATTAAATATCTGGAGGTAAGACCTTTAAAAAGGTGATTAAGTTTAAGTGAGATGGTTTGGGCAGGCCCTCATAAAAATAGAGAATTTGGACACAGAGAGAGACTCCAGGGACTTGTGCACACAGAGGAAAGGTGGTGTGAGGACCCAGCGAGAAGGAGGCCATGTGTAAACTAAGGAGGGAGACCTCGGAAGAAACCAAACCTGCTGATACTTTTATCTTGGAGTTCTAGTCCCCAGAACTGTGAGGAAAGAAATTTTTGCTGTCTAAACCATCTGGTTTGTGGTATTTTGTTATGGCAGCCCTGGTAAACTAATACAGCAACCTCTGAGTAAATTACTTGAATCTGTGAGCCTCAGTTTCCTTCAAATAAAGTAGAGGATGAGATTATGACATCTGTACTATTCTTAAACCATAGTCTAGATATGTTCCATTTTTCTGGATCACAAAATAAAAACTCCTTCTATACACAATTAGGTTCTAAAGTGGTCACCTCAGTCAGGCTTTTTGGAGCTTAAATATGTGATTTATTATAATGGGTTTGCACTAAAGAGAACACTGAGTTTCACTAGCATACATAACCGAAAGTCCAGAGGAAGGACAGACTTCAGGGTTGTGGATTCAGTGGATTCATCATATTTTCAAGGGCTCAGATCAATGTTTTTTCTCTTTGCCCTGCCCATCACAGGGTGGGCTTTGTCCTAAGTCTAGGTATCTTTATAATGCTGAGATAGATGGCTGCCAGAAGCAATAAGAACAAAATCCTTCCTTATTTACTTCTAGAAGGAGCCAGCACACTCCTACTCATATTTCATTGATCTGAACGGCTTAGACATGTCCATTCTCAACTCACTCAGTCACTTAGAATTACAGGTACTATGCAAGGCTTGGAGTGATAATCTGTCTGGAAAGGATGTGGGGAGGCAATAGTAATGTCCACTAAAGCTAAGAATAAATCATTTAATTTCTGGTTAGCTATGATTTCAGTATAATCATCATACAAGATCATAATCTACAAATACGTTTCAAACATAACATTTTTGTGAATACTAGATCTAACAATATATTGAGTATAACTATATATTTTGTAGATGTTTAAATATTTAATCATTTTTGATATCATTGTTTTCTTTCTGCATTTAGAAACCAATGTTTTTTTTTCAAATCTTAAACATTCAGGGCCTGAGGCACTCTTAGACTGTAGGCATTGTGTACAATGAATGAAAAGTCACTAGAGGCAAGACTGAAATATGATGTAATTAAGAAAATCCAAAATGTGATAAACTATTGAGTTTTTGTTAGAAGAAAAACTACGTTTATAGGAGAAACAAAGTCCCTCTGGAGGCTAGGAAGGGGGGAGCAAAAATAGTAACAATTTTTAGTGTGTATCCAGCACCATTCAGGGAAATAAATTTTGACTAAGAAAATCAAAGAAGTTGTGGGCAGGCACTACTACAACCTCCCCTTCCCTTGGTAAAAGAAAATAAAAATCTCAGGACCCCCTCTCCAACTGCTTGTGCAAAAGGCAAGGTAAAAGCCTCAGGCATCTATGAAGGACTGGCCCCACACATCATTTATTAAGGAAATTCCCTGCTGGCCTCCCATAAGCAAGGACATGGAAATTGTAACTTTAGGTCAGCAGACTACCTCTACTTCCTAAAACTAAAGTCTGTTTGACTCCACATTGATAAGGAATTACAAATTTATCTTCCCAGTTGCAGAATAGAGACAAGACAGGATCAGACAGTCCTCCGCCTACCTAGGGAAATCTACATAATTGAGACTTCCTTCAATCCCTTTTTCTCTTCTAACATTTGCCTTGTCTTATATAAAATGTAAATTTTCCTGCGTCTTACGAGAATGTAACTATTTTGTCTTGATGCCCACCCCACCCCTTCCTTTTTCCTTTCCGTATGCCCTATCCCTCTTTAAATACTGAAACTCCCAAATTCCCTTTCAGACAAACTGTCACAGGTTTGTTTGTGCTTTGTGTTTTTCCCGGGGAACATCCTCAGCTTTGGCTTAACAAACCTCCATTGACTGAGATTTTTGCTGACTTACTTTGGGTTGACACCTTACTAACATATCCTTGCAGCAACGTGTCCAGCAAAGAAACAAAAACCAAAGCCAACAAGAGCAACAAGCAACAACAGCAACAATACAACAGCAAAAACCAAAAGAACTATATTTCTCTCTCTCTTGTAAACTAGGTATCTTTTGACACAATGCTAGCCAATGAGATACAAGTGAAAGTCTGCTGAAGATTTCTGGAAAAATGTGCTTTCCTATTACAGATGCCTCCCTTCCTCCTTGTTACTTTCTTTTTCTTCTTCCTACCTAGAAAGCAGATTTATGGCTGGAGTTGGGGCAGCCTTTTTGTGACTATAAAGTGACCATGAATAGAAAAGCCCCACACCCAAGGACAGTGAGGCAGAAAGACAAAGAGAGCCTGGAGGTTGATGATGTCAGGAAGCTGCCAGCTTTAGTCCAGGACTGTCCACTTCTGCATACATGAGAAAGAGAAATATCTATTTGCTTGAAGTACTTAATGTGGTTTCTATTGCATGCTGCCAAATAAGACCTCTGATTATTGCAGAAAGCTTCACTGGTACAGCAGCATTTTCGTTGGGTCTAAGGATGAGTAGTATTTAAATTTGTATTAAGGTGAAGAAAGGTACTGCCACCTGAGGATACAGCAGCCAAGAAGTGCAGGATGAATAGCATTTTACCTTATTAAGGGAATGAGGGAAGGTTCTAGATTGTTTATTCATGTGTGAACGTGAGAGAGGAACCAAGACTCATCACCTAGATTGAAAACAGTTTTTAGAACATTGCTGCCCAATAGAAATAAAATGTAAGCTACATATGTAACTCTAAATGTTCTAGGAACCATAATGGAAAAGTAAAAAAAGTAAAATTTTAATAACATGTTATTTAACCTATATATACATGTTATTTATACATGTAATCAATATAAAAATTATTAACAATATATTTTACATTTTTTAATTGGAAAATTTTCAGAATCTGATGGGTATCTTATATTTACAGCCCCTCTCAATTAGGACTGACGACATTTCAAGTGCTCAATAGTCACACTGGCTAGTGACTATTATATTGGACAGTGAGGTTTAGAGACTCTTAAATCTCATATTCAAAAGTTTTGAAATTTAAAGACTATAAACAGAATCATAACTTAATTTCTAAGAAAAATTCTAATATATTCCAAACATGAATGGCATTGTGTTTTATTTCAAAATGTTATGGCTTATGTGGTTTATCAAAGATTAGGTTACCATATGCATATGGTTTCATCTCTGGGCTCTCAGTCCTGTTCCATAGATCAATGCCTCTGTTCTTGTGCCAATATCAGGCTGATTTTATTATTATTGCTTTATAGTACAACTTGAAGTCTGGAAGACTGATGCCTCCCAGTTTATTCTTTTTGCTTACGATTGCTCTGGCTATACGAGACTTTTTCTGGTTCCATACAAAGTGAAGAATTATTTTTTCTAGGTCTGTAAAGAATGACGCTGGTACTTTGATGGGGATTGCATTTATTCCGTAGATCACTTTAGGTAATATTGACACTGCAGCCTCTGTGGAAAAGATTTTGAAGATTTCGCAAAGAACTAAAAATAGAATTACCATTCAATGCAGCAATAGCATTATTAGGCATCTACCCAAAAGAGCATAAG
>CAUYRT010042518.1:0-75292 GCA_963574885.1 Lepilemur ruficaudatus
TAATGTTCTGAGTTCTTGCATGTTTAGAAATGCCTTTACTGACCCTTGATTGGTAATTGGGCAGGGCATAGATGTTTTAGATTCAAACAGATTTCTCTTAGGAAATTGATGGTGTTGCTTCTTCTTCTTCTTTCTTCTTTCTTCTTCTTCTCTGATTCTTATTCCTTGCAGGTAATCTATTCATTTTCCTTGAAAACCACTAGAATTTTCTCTTTATCCAAAGAATTTTGAAACTTCCCAATGTTGTGTCTAGGTGTGGATCTTTTTTTCACTCATCTTTTACCTCACTTGGAGGGCCCTTTCATTCTCAGGACTTGTGATTTTTCTCAGCCTGGTGAAATTATATTTTATTATTTCTTTTGATTATTTACTATTATATAATTTTTCCCTTAAACTAGAAAGGAAAACTCTAAATCTAGCCTCCCATTTTTCTCTCATATTTCTCTTTGCATTTTTGCTCTATGTTTTAGGATAGTATCTGAATTTAAATATCTAGATCACCAACTTAGTCTTTTGTCCCATCTAATTTACTATTTAGTTTCTACATATTTTATTTTGACAAGCACATTTTTTGTTTTGTGTAGCTTTATCATGTTCTCTGTTCCTTTTTATACAAGACTTTTTTTTCCCCCCTCTATGGATGTGACATTATAAATTTCTCTAAAAGTACCAAATCACTGTTTTGGTGATTCCTTGAACTATCTCTGTTTCTTCTGGGGTCAGTTTTCTGTTTATTTATATTAGTCCTTCTCTTTCTGCTACTTATTTTCCACAAATATTTGTTAACTTATAATTGCCAATTTGTATTCATAAATCAGTGAATTTACCTTTGATTAGCATAGCTATGTAGTTGATTAGGATTTTTTCTTTATTTATTTTATCATTGATGCAATTTTGAATGGAAAAGTTTTTCCCCATTGTATTTTCTTTATGTAAATTGTTTAAAGTATATAGGAATCTTGGCAATTTTAAAAAATTGTTCTCTTATATCCAGATAATTTTCTAAGCTATGTCATTACTTCTATTATATTTTCCATTTTTTAGTAACTTATTATATCATTTTCAATTCATAATTTGTATTCTTTCTAGTTGTTTTACCTTTTATTCCTGTTTCATGTCTTATTGTTTTGATAATTAAGTGCCTGTGTTCAAGGCTCTGTGCTATGGGCAATGTATTAATACTTAAGCAACAATATGGAATAATAGATTATAGTAATAATTTTAGATAGAGGTCACTATAATGTCAAGCTTAGTTATATAATATCTGACAACAACAGAATAAGTGATGTGCCAGCTGTTTTTCCAGGCAAAGTAAATACTGAGAATTCAGGTTTGGTAACTCTCCATTGAATTTTATATTTCTGGACAGGGCTGATATAGAAATGAGGCCACAAAAGAGTTTTGTTTTTTAAACAACTGCTACCAGAAAATTTTCTCTTGAAACTTAGGAAGATTACAAGATGGGAATCTGGAATGGATCTTTTCTACCTTTTGAGGTTACTTATTTTCTTCAGTAGCTACTTACAGTCTTTTCAAAATGAAAAATGGGTACATGTTCCTTATAATAACTGTAGAATAATTTGCTTCCATTAAATCTTCTCCAGAGTTATTGGATATAGTTGTAACCCTGCTCTAGCAAATATTTACAGCAAACAAAACAAAACAAACAAAAAAACCCTAGCAGCAATCAAATAGGTTTAGATTTTAATGAGGCAGAATCTGATCTTTTTAAGGAATAAGTAACATGTTTGATATTATATACTTAATATCCAGCCATGCTTTTTTGTTTCAAACCACCGTGAAAAATATCTACTGCTTATTTTATATGATGAGTTCTTTGTGTAAAATATCTCACTACTTGTTACTACATCTATTACTGTAAAATATGGAACAGATATACTTCTTATTTGGCAGATGGGAAACCACAGTTTCACTGCCAAATATATATCCAGTCGCAATTCAAGGATTAGAATTAGTTTCCCATTTTTACTAGTCTTAACATGAGTAATAAAAAAACATGTCATTGGATTCCTTTTTTCACTTTAGCTACCAAGGATTTCAGAGAAAACTCTGGAGCTCAGTTTGCATAATTGTGAGGTCCTCAGCCTGCATGTATGCATTCTAAGTTTCCCTAGGCCTCCACTTTCCATTGTAATGTGTAGTATATTATCCCTGCCTCTGAATTTCTGCCATAATTTATGTTTTTAAATTTTATTTTTTGGATTGCTTTCAAGTCATTTCAGGTCCTTTGGGTGATACCAAAGGAAAACGAGAAGAGAGAAAAGGCAGAAAGAGAAAGGCATGGAAGAGAGATGGGAAACAGTTTATATGAAGATTTTACTTTAAAGAAGGATTTTCCATTTTCTGGGAAAGACTTGGCTGTGGCCTAATGCTGGTTTGGAATAGCTTATCTTTTCTCCTTCTTCCTTCTCTCTTCTCTTCCCTCCTCTCTCTTTTCCTCTTTCAACTAAATCCTGACACTTGCCAGCAGAGAGAAGTAGTCAGTCCCAACTAGTTCATGTTAGCTCTCTTTAGTAAGTAAGCACTGCTGACAGTTATTACCATTATATTATCAGCTCCGATTTCTTTCATAGGAGCAGAATCACTGTCAGGCCCAAAGACCGGTGTGTTGTTCACACAATTGTTCACACAATTCAAATGAGCAAGAGAGTCCTTGGGTGGAGGAGGGGAGGAAGGAAACTTGCTGTGTCAGGAACTCTCAGTTCTACTATTGATGGGAAAGTTCCTTTACTTTTCTTTTTTTTTTTGGTCTTGGTCTGTAATTCCTCATCTGTCCTCACACCCCCAGGCCAGGTTCACATGCATCTGTGACACCCAGTGTAGTCTGCTCGGGGCCTTTCCCACGGGAGCCAGCCTAAGTAAGTGCCCTTGCTCCTCCTACGTTCGTTACTCTGCAGGCAAACAGGATTTTCAAATTTGCCCAAGAATCGTGTCACTTTCTTTCCAGTGTGTGCTAACCCATTTTTTTTTAAAATTACTATACGACTGCAGAATGATCTGCTTATTAAATAACTCAGCAAGTGAAAGCTTTAAAATGTGACATTAACAAAAGGGTCCAATCATATTACTATTTGCCTGTTATATAATTAATTCCTTTTATTTTTTTGCTAAAGTTCATTTTTGATGACATTAAATTTGTCCATAATAAATCTTTTTCTATATTTGCCTTTAAATATGTTTAAAAAGCAAATAAAATGAAAAAAGTAACACCCTTTGCAATTGCATTTGTGTGAGCCACAGTTTATTGTCTGCAGGGGAGCCCTAGGGTAGCCTGTGAGGATAGGGAGACAACCTTTCCTCTTCAACCCTTGTCATGCCTAATGGATCTTATCTGCAACATTTCACCCAAAGAACCCCCTTTTTCCACCTTAGCTGTCAGAAAAGAAGATTAACGCTGTTATCTTAAGTCCATGGGCAGAGTTGGAGTTGCTGTGACCTCCTGGTCTCTATAACATCATCCCTCAGTCTTCCCACCCTGTTGTGCTGACCTTGGTACATAGATAACAAGCACTGACTCTGGGAACATCAAGCTAAGCCAGGTATCTGGAAACATCTCAGCTAAGGTCTGCACATATGCAGGACTATGTGTTCTCAGTCAGTGGCTAGAGTTACTGGTGGTGCCAGAACCTGCCAAGAGGTTGGTCCTATGAGGATGGCACCCAGTGCAGTTGGCCAAGCTGGAAAGGAAAATGGATCAAAATAGACTCTCATACTGCTGTCTGTCTTTGATTATGTGCTTGATGTTCAGAGGGCAGACTTGAAGGCAAGTCACAGAAGCCCAAGGGGGTTTCTCAGGGAGTGTCCCATGTAACTCTGTTGCCTTGAGTCAGCACAAAGGCTGTTGCTGCTTTCTGGGCATGGTCCCTTACCTTCTGTTACAGGTTGCAGCTGCTGCTACTTTATTTCATTATAGGACTTATTGCTATTGTGGGTTCATCATTATACAATGTTTTATTTATATTCACAAAAATGTAATACCATGTAGTTGCTCTTTTGAATAGAATGCAGATTTTAGAGGGGCTCAGTGGATGCATGGAAACCTCTGGATCCCCGGGAGAGAGAAGTTCAGGGCTGAGAAAAGAGACCAGCGATAATTCTGCTTTCCCTTCAAGGAGGGGCATGTGCATGCACATGGATGGAGTCAAGCTCCATTATAATCCTCTTTAAAGATAAATGATGTGGAGAACTTGAAGAAAGTCTGGGAAATATAAACTGGTGAAATCTAGAATGTATTTGATAGTAATTGTATGTATGTAGGGAGTGCTGTATTGTATGAGAAATGGTCCGCTTTTTAATTCCTTGCCTGTTCCTTTCTTTGTGCCTGATGGCACTCCAGAAATGACTGTTCAGCAGTCTATCTAGTAGTAAATAATGTTTCTTGAGGACTTGCCTCTAATACTGTACAACATATTTCATCAACATATCTTTGATTAGGAGGAGGCTCAAAACAGCTTTTCTTGAATTTCCTGGGACAGTATGAGAAAGTCAAGCTTCCTGCTTCCATGTTGCTCTCACTTTTGTCAAAAGGCCTTTTCATAGTCTATAATTATTGAAGGTCCTGTATGGCATTTGGGTCCTGCTTTTAATTGCTAACACTTTAGAACTTGTGTAGGACTGACAGGCTAAGGGCGTTACAACAACAAGGGGGAGGACAGTCAAGTATTTACATCATTTGCGGTGAGTTTTTTTGGGAACTGGGAGCAAGAGTAAATACAAAAATTGAACTATATATTGGGAAGCTTCATTTTAGGACTTCCTTTTCTGGGCAGGATGATATTATATGCTGCACCTTGTAGCCAGGTGTGCTCCAGGCACCAAGTGTATGAGGACGAGGTCAAATCTGTGATCAGGTTTGGAAGGCATTGTTCTGCCCTTGCTAAACTGGTTGGTAGTTTAAATTGTAATCAGAAGTAGATGTGGAGTTGAGGTCTGGTGGCTTGTCCTAATGCATAAAAATACTCCAAGAAGGGTGGATGGAGGGACTACGGGGGTGTTCCCCACGCCCCAGGGCAACTGTGTGTGAGCAGACCCTGGTCACCAGATACTTTCCATCTGCTGGAAGTTTGATTTTTAACCAAACCATCCACTCTTTTCCGTATCATCTCCTCGTGGACGAAATGGCCACATATTAGGAAGAAGTTGGCTTATGTTTTCACTAAATATATCACACTTAATCGGTACAATGTATACTATCTGGGTGATGCGCACACTTATAATTTTGACTTAAACAGTACAAAAGCAATCCATGTAACCAAAATATTTGTACCCCCATAATATTCTGAAAAAAAAAATGAAAAAAAAACTCCCACAAATATTGGTGGATATAGAGAAAATGGAACTCTTGCACACTGTTGATAGGAATCAAAACTGGTACAGCCATTATGAAAAATAATATGGAGTTTTCTCAAAAACCTAAAAATAGAACTACCATATGATCCAGAAATCCCACTTCTGGGTATATATACAAAGGAAATGAAATCATTATCTCAAGGAGATATCTGTACACACACGTTCACTGCAGCATTATTCACAATAGCCAAGATATGGAAACAACCTAAGTGCCTGTTGATGGATGAATGGGTAAAGAAAATGTGGTGTATATATATGCAATTAAATACTATTCAGCCTTTAAAGAGAAAGAAATCCTGCCATTTGCAATAAGGATGAACCTGGAGGACATTGTGCTAAATGCAATAAGCCAGACATAGAAAGACAAATACTACGTGATCTCACTTATATGTGCAATCCATAAAAACACAGAGTAGAATGGTGGTTGCCAGGGGTGGAGCATGGGGGAAATGGGGAGATATTGGTCAAAGGGTATAAAATTTCAATTATGTAGGATGAATAAATTCTGGAAATTTAATGTACAGCATGGTGACTATAGATAATAATGTATGCTTGAAATTTGCTAAGAGAATAGATCTTAAGTGATCTTACCACACCCACACACATACCCACGCACACACACACAGACATGCACAGCCACTGTGTGAGATGATGAATATACCAATTAGCTTGATTGTGGTAACCATTCACATTGTATAAGTGTATCAAAACATCATGTTGTATACCCTAAATCTGTGCGATTTTTTTTCTGTCAGTTATACCTCAGTAAAGCTGGAAAAAAGATCCCCCCCAAAAAAGACCTTTTGACATCTAATAATAGTTCCCATAGTGCCAGTTATATGCCAGGCACCAGACTAGGACATTTGGATATGTTATCTTTAATTTCCACAATGACCCCCATAGCCAGAGCTTGTCCTCTTATTTCATGGATGATAAGGCAAAGTCTCAGATATGCCATCAAATGTGGCCAAGTGTCACAGGACAGGGAATCCAAGTTACAGACCTGTAATCTGGATCTGAATGCAAAGCCTGCCGTCTTCCTGCCCATGCACCATTCTGTGCCTCCTGTAGCCTCGTGCCAGGGGTTTGCCAGCTAAGCCAAGGGGTGCAAGCTTTTTTAAAAAATATTTTGAATGAAAAAAATTTGTTAATATCCTAACATGGGCTAGAAATAAAGAAACAATAAACAAAAACCTTGCTAAGTCAGCCAAATATGGAGATTTCAGGCTAAAGATTTAGGTTTGCTTTCCTGAAGAAATAGGATCTGGGGAGGAAAGGTTACAGGGCATAGAAAGGGAACTTAGACTAACTTAGATGAAGTGGATTTGATTCTCAAACTGTAGTGCACCCTATGGGGTGATATCCTCAAAAAAGCACTGTTTAATATCTGAATTGAATGAACCTGTGGGCAGGCTTTCATAGTAAGACTCTGCTCCTGACTCTGGGTACTAGCTAACATAGCCAGACACCTGCAGGACACACAGAAAAAAATGAGGGAAGCATTAAATCCATATAGGACGAGGAAGTGACCTGCCTGTATCTGGTACTGATGGAAAGTGAACGTGCCTTACGGGTGATAGAGTGCAGGGCGCAGTTGGGAGGGCAATGAGTGAGTGAGTGGACACATTGTTAGAACACAGTCAGCATTCGCACGGCGATTACCCCAATCTGGGCTGCTGCCTAGTACATATGTGGACTAATCAACAGGGAATGTGACCTGCCGAGTATAATGGCCATACTCCTGGATTCTTGGTGGGTTTGCTATAGTTAGTGGCATTTCCCATCATCAGATTTATTTACTCGATATAAAATATGACCTTCAAGTTTTTTCCTGAAGGTTCTTCTGGGAAACTAATTTCTAATCAAGTCTGCAGTACATGGCCCCACCTGTGTTGCCTTAGGGGCAGCTCTCCAAAGTGTCTTGTGGATGCCTCCTTTGTCAGCATCTCCTTTGCCCCTTGCAGCATTGCAGGCAGATGTGGGCAGCAGAGAGAGGTTAAGGAGCCAGCAAGGCAAAACAGCTGGGGATCGTTAGTGACAATCAAGGAGCAGCATTCAAAGGCAGCAGGGTGAGTGTCGTGGTTCTTACGTTGGCCGCCCGAGGAAGCCATCTGGACAGAGGAAATTTGCCTTAAACCTTGGCAAGAGAACTCTTTTCTGTTTGAACTTTGTTTAAAGCCCCAGAGTGGGTGAGCATTTTGTTTAAACTTTCCTTGAAACAAAGAGTGGGAGATCCCCTGCAATTAACAACAGGAACCTTTTTCCCCTCTTAACAGATTTGATAGGAAAAATATAAGGACTGCTCTGACATCCATTAACATGGTTTAGTTAGCAGAATGGAAAGAAAGATACAAAGGAATAGGAGTCTGCAGTCTCTGGCGAGAAATGTAAGAAAGGTATAATCACATTGTACTTCATCCTCATTTGGGCCTTCTCCCATTTGGGGACTGTCCCCATTGACTGCTTGAGGGCTTCAGCCTGTGTCTACTTAAACAGCAGTGATCGAAAATTTTCAGGCTAATTTCCTGCACTCACTATTCGTCTTTGCGCAGGTTTCACACAGTGCACAAATAATGGGATCTTCGACTCTGTCTTAAAGTGATTCTCCGCTGGGAGGCATAGTTATGAATGCAGCTACTTCTTCTAGCTCTGACTATTATATTTATTTAATGCAGTTCGAATATTGGACTTCAGCCTAATTCATAGAGGGATACTTATGAAGTCAAACGTCTTCTCTTTGAACACAAAGGTTACCATTACATCTGTGACTGCATTACTATTATCTAGAACACACACATTTAATACACAGGAATATGTACATATGGAACCCCTATGGGAAAGTTACTCGAGAAAAACTCTAGCACCTGGCTGATATGGCATGTGGCAGAAGCCTGTGGATCCACCTTACACAAAATCAAGCCCATTTGGGATCTTGGGGAAGCCCCTTCCCATTCTGGGCCCCACTTTCTGGGCCCTACTTCCTGTCCCTGTCAAATGTCCGAGTTGGACTAGAGTTGGCACCTTCCTGCTCCAATGTTCAGTTGATTCCTGGTTGTGAGTAGGAAACTTAGCCTGTTCTCTTAGGCAGTTGCACTGCCAGCACCTACCCCATCCCTGCCTAGACTGTTTTCTTCCTGCCTCTGGCTACCCTGAGCCCTTCTCTTCTACCTGGGTCATTTCTGTTCTGGGTGAGCCATCAGGCCTCTGTTTCACATATTCAGTTATAGCCCTGCCTATCCTCTGTGCTGCCATTGATTGTTTAATTCCTTGCCTCTTTGAATAGACCATAAGCCTTACAGGGGCAGGGCAGTCATCACGTCTACTGTTGAATCTTCTATGCCTAGCGCAGTAGATACTGCATGTTGGCAGATAGGATCCAATAACTACTTTCCGAATAAAAGAACAAACTGAGAAAAACATGAATGAATAGAAGAAAGGAGTGATCGAATGTTCCCATATTCACAAATATTCCTAGGAGGTGAGTTTAGGAAATTCCAATGGAAAGAATTACTGTCTCCCTGCAGGCCTGGTGTATCTGCTAACCTTGCCCAGAACCACCTGATTGCTTCCTCATACGTTAAATGCAAAAGGGTGAGGGTTCTGTGGAAAGAGGTGGAATCTGCATGGACAATCCTCAGCAAGTGTTAGGAGGATTGCAAACCAGAAGCACTTTCTCTCTTCTAGCAGAAGAGGGGCTGTGAATAGGAAGGGTTTTCTGGAAGACATGGAGGCCCTGGCCATGCTTTCTTGCCTAGTGGCCGTTCTCTATGATGAGAGAGGAAGCTGGTGTTTTCTCTCCTGCCCTGTCAACACATCCTATACCTCAGGAGCTAGGTGAGTGGATACTGTTTCACTGGGTGGTGCAGATACCAAAATGCTTTCAAGGGATGAATAGAATGTGGGGCTCCTGCTTGTCTCTTCACTAATTCCTGCTTCCATCCCTAAATCTGATCTGCTTCATCCCTTAATTCTACCCTGGTGCCTAGATTTATAATTAGGTAGATCCCTAGTTAGAAACCATATCAATTAAATATATAACTAATTAGTCTTGGCTGAAGAAATGTCTAAAATTGATACTTAAGTATTGATCATCCCATTTCATATGGGACTAAAACTTAATTTCAACTGTATGATTTTTTTCAATGTTTGGAACAGCCAAACATAATTTGTCAACTTCAAAATAAGACAAGAGAGCTTGTATGTATGCTACATATTAGAAGCAAACATTTATAAAATGTTCGTATGCTCTGCTCATAATTTGGCATCTGGAAGTCTGTCCTAAGTAAATAGTTTAAAATGCCAACAAAAATGTATGCATAAAGATGTCCAACACAGCATTGCTTATAAGAGCAGAAGATCTGGAAAGATCCTAAGTATACAATTTTAAAATAATGCATAAGTAAATGATAGCACAACCTTCTGAAAAGAAATAAAACTGTAAAAAAGATCTTCACAGATGTGTTTTAAATGATCATTAGCCCTGATATAATGTTAAGTGTGAAAAGTAGTATAAAAAGGTGTATACACAGCAAGGTTTTAATTATTCCAGTCAGCATATGTAAACAAAGGAAAACACATCAAAATGTTAACTTTGATTGTCTAGGTGGTGGGATTATGAGGTTTTGGTCTTGTCACATTCTTCAAAATGTATGCAATGGACCAGCATTACCTTTTAAGTGATTACTTTTATCATAAGGAGTAAATGATTATAAAACATCCTAACACATGCTGTGTCATCAGGCCAAATAAGAGGCCATCATTATTAATTCTTTGTCAAAAGGAACAAGTCATGACTTTTTTCCAAAGCTCCCAGCAGCACTAAAAATTACAAATAAGGTTTTGTAAATGTATATAATAAAGAATCTACTTTTTAAAATAAAGTCATTATTATCATGCAGTTCTTATTAGTCATTTCTGAATGCATTGTGCTCTCTGTGCAGGCTTTTCCTTGGGATCAATAGTTACTAAATGTTATCTGAGTGGAAGTAAGCAGGGTAGATGACTAGTTAATAGGATGCCTTATAGAGAGCCTGCAGTCTTCATCAATGTAAGTTTGCTTTATAGTTTACATCATAGGCCCACAGGATGGAAATAACGTTATTTGTGTCTAGGTTTAGCTACTTGGGGGCATTAAGTGGCACAGACCTTGGTCATTATGGCCTGATTTGGGATTGCTCTGCTTTCTTGCAGACGTTACTTGTGTAGGCAATAGCCAGACAATTTTAAATTAGTGGTGGCATCCTTTAGGATGGTGAAGCTGTATAATTAAAGGTCTAGGTCCCAGCACATTTAGTTTGATGCAATATTCTTTTTTCCTCTGAAGAGGCTGAGTCAAACAGAGGCTTTGGGTCATGTGTGGACATGATTGTGGTCTTTACATCCCATTTCACTCGAATTTCAAAACTACCCATGATGCACCACATTAGGGCCCTCTTTGTAAGAGGCGGAAGATTGCAGTAGAGAAGGAGAAAGAGCTCTATTAGGGTTGGATCGTAAAATCCCTGACTCTTACTGTCTAGGTTGAACCCACTTATATTCACTTCTTTTTTATTTGATTCTCTGAATGTTGGAGCAGTATGGTTCTCTCACTAATCTCAGCGGAATGACCAATGTTTAAGAGCAGTCAGTGTGAGATGAGAAGGCTGGCTATGAGTTAAAAAAGAGAGATAGGAACAGAGGGGATAAGAAAGTAAAAAAAAAACCCTGTCTTCTTTATAATCTCTATACTGTACCTTGCAGCTCAGGAATGTTCTCTATCTCTACTAATACTGAGGGGAGATTGTATTTACAGAGCCCTGTGTTAGTATTTTATGGCATTATCCCATTGAATTCGCAGAGCCACCATTTGAATTAGGTGTTATTTTTTTATCCCTAATTCATAGATGAGGAAAAGGAACTGCAGAGTGGCTCAAGAGGAAGGCAATCCCTACTGCCCCCTGCCCCAAGGCCAGGATATCAAATTATGGACCTTCCACAGAGTATTGGAGTCTCCAGTCATTCAGACAGTCCTGGTGAAATCAGGACCCTAAGCACTTCTCCGTCTTTACTTCATACTTGCTTAAGCCAAGCCAAGGAATGAACAAGGAAGAAAAACTGCAGTTTTGCTGAGGTAGGATGATTCCCTCTGGTGTGTTTCTTCCTTCCGTGTTTCTAAGAATCAGTGGGAAATAGTGGGAAAATCTAGGTGCAAGCTTTGCTTATCACCAGCCATGTTAGCCTTTCCATTGCTCCTCGTCATTCTTTGACCCATGTTGACTTGACACATTAGACGGAGCCTCCAGTTTCAGTAGATCCCACAGGCTTTTGGTCAAAATTAAAGTGTAGTAAGAGAACACCGGGAATCTTTGGGAACAGAAATGCTCATTGTAGAAAGACAGCAAGGAGTTTAGGGTACAGAATTGTAAAGATCTGAAAAATGATGATGCAATGGAGAATCATCACTCATTCAATCAAGTCAAACTCTGATTAGAAGCAAAGTTTTTAATACATTATTTGGAGGGAAAATAGTTTTATTGCTCTTGGATACATTCTATACAGCCTTTTTTTTTTTTTTTAAATGAAATTTCTCTTTAGCTAGGGAGAAGTTGGTAATGACTATTGGTGATTTACACATAAGGCACCTGCCCAACGTGCAGCTTGGCCCAAGGATATTAAAGGGGAATTTAGTCACCAATGATGGAAAACAGGGACCTTTCTGGCAAAGTATTCCTAAGAAAATATAAGTTGTTTATTTCATGCTCTCAGTTATATTTTCTAAATTCTTCACTGATTCTCCAGCTAGTTCATAATTTAATTCAAAATGATGGCTTCTACATTCTTTTAGATCATCTGGAAGCTCACTGATATCCTATTTTTCTCTCCTTTTTGGGAGAAAACATTTCCCAGCCACTTCTGCCCAATGGACAATAAGCAGAATTGACATTTCCCTGATCTAGGATGGAAGCCCTAGTGGTAAGCCCTTCTGCAACCTTCAAGCTCTCTCTCCCCTTTAAGTGGCCTGTAAACCTTGGGTTAAAATCGTGGTGCCACAAGGTGGAAGCAGCCTGATTCCTCCCTCACTGGTTGGAAGGGAGCTGCCCTGGAGAGCTGCGGGGGACTCAACACCAATTCCACATCAGTGAGAAAAAAAACTTCCTTTCGATAAGCCACTGATAATGCAGGGTGGGCCTCTCCTGATTAATACATGGGCTGTTCTACAGGGTAGCATCATAGTGAATGTTTCTCTACTCCTCCATCATCCATTTTGGAATAATTTTCTACTTTCCAAACCGACTTGGAGTCTGGCCTAGTGAAGACAAATTGCTGAAAACAAGAGTTTCGCTGGCATCTGGAGCTGTTTTCTAGATCCATCCCAGGTTGCAGGTGTCTGGATTTTGCCCAAATGGTCTTGATAATGGTCTCATGTTTTTCATTTTTTGCCTTAAATATATTTAAAAGTAACTATTTTATCTCTACTGTAAATGGAAATCCTCTATCACTTGCCAGAAATAGAAGGTGAAAATAAAAGTAACTACAATTGACCCTGAACAACATGGGTTTGAACTGTGTGAGTTCCCTTATATGTGAATTTTCTTCCACCTCTGCCACCCCTAAGACAGCAAGACCAACCCCCTCTCTTCTTCCTCCTCCTCAGCCTACTCAAAGTGAAGATGATGAGGATGAAGAAAGACCTTTATGATGATCCACCTCCATTTAATGAGTAGTAAATATATTTTCTCTTCCTTGTGATTTCCTTTTCTGTAGCTTACTTTTTTTCTTTTTTTAGACAGAGTCTTGCTCCGTCATCTGGGCTAGAGTGCGGTGGCATCATCATAGCTCTCTGTAGCCTTAAACTCCTAGGCTCTAGTCATCCTTCTGCCTCAGCCTCCCAAGCAGCTGGGACTATAGGCACACACCACCATGCTCAGCTAATTTTTCTATTTTTTTGTAGAGATGGAGTCTCACTCCAGCTCAGGTTGGTCTTGAACTCCTGGTTTTAAGTGATCTCCCTGCCTCACCCTCCCAAAGTGCTAGGATTACAGGCATGAGCCACCACTCCCAGCTCTAGCTTACTTTATTGTAAGATTACATTATATAATACATATACAAAAATATAAGCTCTTTATGCTATTGGTAAAGCTTCCAGTCAATAGTAGGCTATTGGTAATTAAGTTTTTGGGAAGTCAAAAGTTACATGCAGATTTTTAACTGTGCGGGTGTGGACACCCCTAACCCCCATGTTGTTGAAGTGTCTATTGTGTAATGGAAAAAAAGAAAAAGTTTATTAAACTGAAGCTTGCAAATGTTGCCTGCTTCATATTCTGACACTGAGGGCTACCTTTTCTTTGTAACTAAAAAGGGAGAAAAGCAATTGTTAGATGATAATGCCATAGTAGCTCAAGTTGAATTTCTAACTTATATAATCAGAAGAGTTGAAAGAGAATTGAAGGAGGCATAGCTTTCCCAGCATTAAAGTCGGACACCACCTCCAGTGGTATCTGTCTCACACTTGGGTATCAATGATTGAGAGCAAAGGAGAGAATCAGAGCTGTGTATCCTGGAACCTTAACTAGTGCATGAGCAGCAGCTTCTGCACATATATTTATGTTCCTTGTAGCTTTTCCTTTTTGCTTTACTCTTGTCTAAATTAATGATTGTGGAAATATTATAATATAAAAATTGGGAAAAAATCAAGCTATGTTTTTTGTAAGATCTAAATAGTTTTTCCATGTCATGCATGTTTTATTTGACAGATCTTAGTAAAAGAAAAATGAACAGCTTTCATTATTGAAAAAAAGCTTAGGCACAAAAGTCTTCTCACTGTCTTTAAGTCAATATATTTAACTTAGTTCTCATATAAGTTTAAGATAAAATAATTAGAAAATAAAGCTCTGTGGTATTTTTTTAAAGAGACAGTGGTTATAATTTCTTGCCTACTTCTCCTTAATTCCTCTAGGAACTTAAAAATCTAGTTTAATGATGCCCTAGTGGTGACAGGCCTGTCAACTCATTATGGAACTCCCTCAATAAAGAGTTCTGCAAATAATATATGAGCTTAATTCCAAACCTACTTTGCCTGTTTTTTCCAGAGTTAAAGTAGAATGCTGTTTGTTCCAAGAATTGCAGGTGATGACAAAACGAACAGCTTCTTTTCTCCAAAGTAGGAGAATTAGCCAATGTGCCTGTTCCCAGCAAGAGGCAGGAGGGCACCATGGACCTGAATCCAACTTTACTTGCCACCACTTGTAGTTTGTGTTATTCAAAGGATGACTGCTCATGTTGAATGTCTCCTGCTGTTGGCTTTGAATGATGCCAATCACTTAATAACTTTTATCAATTCTTTTTCTTAATTTTTATGCCAACTATCCCATGGATTGTGAGCTCAGCAATCTGGTAGCCTCAAGGTCCCCATGGTGAGTCAAAGGCTTGCACCCTGGCTAGATGCTTGAATAACAGAAGGGTAAGGAGAGAGGGGCTTAGATGCCAGAAGGTGTGGGTGCTCCTCCTTGCTTCTAGGCAGGCTGACTACCTTCTGGGGTAAGGGTGAGCAGAGACTCAGTTTTATCATCTCATAAAAAGAGGGATTAAGCCCTGTGTGGCTGGAGATTTCTTTCTTCTATTGAGTCATATGAGTAAAATTTGATTCTACCACATAGTATCATTCTGGCTGATTTATTCATATCTTTTTGCATGTTACTCTACCTCTCAGCTCTGACATTTTCATCATCTTTTATTAATTTTTAAATCTCCTTGTTATTTTTACTGTATATTTGTAGTGTTTTTCTGACTTGTCTAGTTAACAACATCCTATTCTTCCTCTTTCTTTTTCCTGCTCCCTTTTCTCATCCTCTTGATGCTATTTCCTTTCTTACCTCCTCAACAAACATGTCCACTTCCCTTCTCACCCTTCCTTTGACTCCCCACCACCACTAACCTAATGCTAAACATGCCCTAGTGCTTTGAGGAGAGGGCAAGGTGGGGAGTTTGAGAGAGCAAAGACATCATCCTCTTTCCACTTTGATTCCCTGTGTCCTGGATTTCCCGGCAGCATTCACTCCTGAGTGCCTGGTTAAATGGGCTTACAGCTCATACAATCTAGTTTTAACTAAACTAGCCTTTTCTGGCCTAAAAGTTTTCTTTTGAAGAAATTTCTCAGAGAGCTCTGCCCCCTTGTCTGGCTGAATCCTGAGTACTCCTCCTCCTCTTTCCTGCATTCTTTTCTGCCATTAAGCATGTTATTAATTGCTCTGTCCCAAACAGAGAATCCTGGCGTCCAGGGCACTTCCTTCCCTGTTTTTGCTTGCTAGACTAGCAGCTCATTTCATTCTTCATCTCTGCCCTCCACTGAGTCATCTTATTCCACTGTTCCTTGTATTCTTATCTTCAAACCCCATCTTGTTGCATTCCCCTAGACTGATTGCTACAGTTGAAAGTTTTCCCCTTCCTGTGCAAAAAGCCAGATTCCATTTTTTTCAACTTCCTCCTCAAAACCTTCTGCAGTTTGGAATTGACATTCTGCATGAGCAAGGGGTACGAACAAGAGGGCCATACATGTTCATCAGCATTAGTGGGTCTTTGGACGGCCGATCTTCCTCCTGGGCCCAACTCCTGGCTGCTGACCACATGGTTGTTTCTCTGGGATGTAAACTGAATGGATCTGGGGCGCTTGCCAGCATTGATCCTATTCCATGGCCTGACTGTTGGTGGTCTCCAGGAACTCAAACAGGACTTGGCGCACACTGATTCATATTTGCAGGGCTCTGCTCATTGCAACCAGGTGATTTCTTGCAGTATATACATGTACAAACTGCTTTATAGGGCAGGGTCTCCCAACTCAACTGGGGGGAAATCCCTGTAAGTGAAAACTTATGAACATGTGCCTCCAGTGTATGTCTATTTATTTATGGATAAAATATATACATGTGCTGCTGTACAGAAATACATTTTATAAAGCATACATAATATATAACTTTTAATGGCATGAACTAAGACTTCAATAAATAATGTTTTAAGTGTAAATCTTATTTAGTTCAATGGTACAAAAGACCTTTATGCTCTTACTGAGATAAATATTGTTAATAATATTTTTAATGAGAGCAGTGTGAGTTACTCTGTCAATTCTGATGAGACAACCATAGTTTTTATCTCATAGTGATTGATGAAGAGCTCTCACTTAACGTAGAAGAAGTGTTGCCTTTGCCAGTTTCTTGTTTGTTGATCGTCATACTATTCTTTTCAGTCTAATAATTTCTTCAAAGGAAACTTTTTTGGGCCACCTGACTGTTTGGAAAAGACTAGTTTAGTTAAAAATAGCCTAAATGAGCTGTTAACACACTTAACCAGGCACACATGAGCTGCAATACATTGAAAGGCCCTGGCCCACTGCCTACCCAGGGAACCCTACCTTGGGGACCCCTCCTGAGTCATCACTCAGGCCATGACCTCTTGATGTATGGATAGGTTGAGGGGGCCAGTGTCAATCTGGTGAGGCTTAATTTGTAAAAAGGGTTTCTTTTTCTATTGAAAAACTATAAATAGAGATTTTAATGCTTTCTTTCCACACCCCAGTGGGTCATCTTGTGCACTTCGGAGACCACCAATCTTGTTGCTCCCTGACAAATGCTAGCTCTAACACCTTCTAGGATAAGCATCCCCCTTCTCTGGCCCCCTTTCAGTGGTCTCCCTGGCCACAACTCTTAGGCATAGCTGTTCTCAAGGAAATGTTGACAAAGGTTTTCTTGAGACCTCCCAGCCTCTCTGCCCTTCCCAGCCCTCCTCCTCAGGAACTCTCAGGTAAAATTTAATTGTACATAGTCAATTATTTTTTTTCCAGTTCAATTGACATGGATTTACCTTAGAAAATGGGTGAGTGGAGAGTGTTTAGCATGTGCCTGATGCTTTATGGAGCCCATCTGATGCCATCCTCAATGGTCTGATGAGGCAAGGTCATATGAGGCCTTGAGGTTCAGCAATGTTAAGTCATTGGCCAAGGTCCTAGTCTCTTTGACAGCAAAGTCCACTCATGTTGACTTTTATCAGGGATTTAGTGATGGGGAAAACCTGGCCAGGTCATCATACCAGAGGCTGACATGGGAGCATTAGCTTCTGAAAGACCAGAAGCCTCAGGTCAAGAATTTTTCCAGGGAAGCTTACCCATCCATCCATCCAACAGAAATGTTTTGCTTACTATGACGCAGGCATTGGGGCAGGAACTGGAAATGTAGCAGTGAAGAAAACACCTAGGAGGCTGAGACGAATAATGTTGGGGATAAGAGAGTTGGGTATCTGTTTGGGGAGGGGTTTTTGAAGCCACAGAGAGAACCATTCAAGGAGAGATATGAAGGTCAGAGCTTAGAACAGCAGGTTGTTGAGCTGGGATATGTGATTTAAGATGGAAACTGTGGACAATATTTTGAAGTTGGAGATCTGCCTGAATGTCCTGCTGGTTCCATGGTACATATGTACCAGGGCATATGGCCAGGGCATCTAAGTGCTGGGCAGCGCTTGAAGCTGTTCCTCAGGCACTGTGATCTCTCTCCCATTCCCTATAGCACCTCTCTTGAACTGGAAATATATTAAATGAGTGCTTGCCCTGTTGATTCCTATTTGGTTTAAGTTTTATGCTCTGTAAGGTACAATTGTATCATTTATAGCTGATTAAGATGAAACCCTTGAAAAAGAACCATATCTTTCTTTCATGATATCAGTTGTTTTCTGAAAATCAGATCAATTTACATCATTTTCACACAGCATCTTTGCTAGAGAGCTAGGTTTGAGGCCTGTCTATCATAACATCTTCTTCGGGCTCTCTGGAACCTTTTATTCCTCCCTTCTCCCCTGGTGTTCAGTAGGGTCACAAAGTTAGTCATCCAGATGTCTAAATCTAAGTTTTTGACAATACCTAAAGAATTTCTTTACAACACTAACAAAATGGAGGTTTCCTATCATGACAAACTCCATAAATACAGAGCCTCATCTGTCATATTTACCTTTGACTCCCTGGAGCCCAGAACAGTACCTGGTACATAGTAAATGCTCAACAAATATTTGTTGAAAGAATGAATAAGTGAAATTTTTTTAAGATAGGGAAAATGTATTATGTTTTATTTTGTCCACTGTGGTTGGTATCCATCAACTTTTATTCTTTAAAGAAAATGTTAAGCAATTAAGGAACTGCTTACCATTTTAACTTGGAAAAAACTATGTGATTTTGTGCTTACATTTGTTTTGGTTGTAGGAGATGAATCCCTGAAGGTAAATATACTGGGCTGGGGACAACTGAAATGCTCTCAGACCAGGCTTAGGCAAATCCCTTTTTTGTCTACTTCAAGTGTTGAATTATTTTCTTTTAAATATTGATGGGCAATCTACCAGATGTGTTGTACTGGGGACATCTTTTTTATTCATTTCTTTTTTAAATCTCTGTGTGTTTTAGGGAAATGGAAGCCATAAGTTTCTGATTCATTTACATGTAACTCATCAAAAAATGTTTTTGTGAGCACTCTTTGGTATCTAAGAAGCCTTATAATCCTTTTTACTATACTATTCTAGCCTTTTCCCTTCTTTGAAACAGGAAGCTACATTTGGCCAAGGACAGATATATAAAATCATGCGGCAAAATACCTAAGCTGGACCCAAACTCCAATATTTGAGGAGGCTTTAAACTTGAGAAAATGTTGCCAAATCTCAATACCCTTTCCCCCCATCAACTAGTGTTACAAAACCCCAAAGAGGACAGGGAAACAATGTGCTGGCTATGGCTTGGGAAGCTTTCTAGTTCTTTGTTTTAAGAGAGTTCCTGGAAATTCTTTTTAAAGGAAGTGAATGTATGTGGCTTTCAATGGATTTTAACTACAGATGAGAAATCAAATATGAGCTTTTCCTCTCTTATACTTGAATATTAATACATTTTTCCAAGTGGGAGCACATGGTAACATGATATGTATGTGCTGAGCACTTGCAAAATTTTAGTATTTGAAGAAATGAGCACAATATATGTATTCTTTTTTTTCTTATTATTTGGGCAGAAGTTTTCAGTCCTTAAAAATAAGTATGCAAGATTGCTAAACTATATATAAATCTCATGGTTACTATAAATACAGAAGAAAAATATTTTAAAATGACACTTATATATAGCTAATCTAAAAATTATGTTCTCAGAGATTTTTTTTATAAAAGCGAAATAATTATTGGACTATTTTGTCATCTAGTTTTCTAAAACAAAATCAACTCAAAACAAGACAAACAAATGTGAGAAACTGAGACACATCTAGAAATTAAATGTTCTGAATGCCAGTATTCTAATTTTACAATACACATAGCTGAGGAAAGTATTATACACCTTGTTTGGTTGCATACAAATGTATTTAGGTCTCATACTAATCTTTGGTCCTTGGTAAACACACATTTACCCCATTTTCTGTAACAAATTAGTCTAAATTCTGACCTGGCAAACAGCTGCCATGGGTTGCATGAGAAAAATAACTTAAGAAATGAAAAAATGTTATTGGTTCCTTAAATACTGGAGGTCAGGACTTTGAGAAGACAGGAAACAAAGTCTTTGGCTTTGGGGTCTTGCCAGGAGGCCTCATCAGTTTCAGCTGTGGATAAAGGCCTAGTGTAACCCCAGGTTTTTTTTCTGCCTCTATGTAAGTTATCATGGACAGATTTCTCCTAAGAAAATCACTGGAGAGACATCAGAAGATGACATCAACTCACTTCAAACACATGTCCCAGCTCATGTCATTCTGAGGGTGTTTTCTTCTTTGAACACCTGTAGTTAACTGGTTTTCCCCAGCTTATCATCCGTTAGTTAATACGGGTCAGCTTTTCAGACTCAGACAGGAGAAGACCCACTGGAAGATGAAAGGAGGCTGTGTTCCCCAATCCACCACTGACTTCCATGATAGTAAGTGCATCCAATTTAGTTCCAGAACTTTTCTTGAATGGACAGTAAGATATGGAATGGCTGTACTCCGCTCAAAGGGACAGCCACAACAAATTCAAAACATTCAGAACTACAAACTCTTTTTTAATAATGCCAATACTTGAAACAAACTAGTATCTTACGACTGATTCAGGGGATTTTGCACATCACCACATTTTGCTCTAGTTAGTTGCTTCATTGGAGATGTATATTCAGTTTTTGTAACTAAAGATAGATCGAGCATCTTAACCAGGCATTGTTGTATAAACTTTGCCAAAGATGACAAAGATGACATCTCCACTTCTGTTCAGGAAAGAGCTTTTCCTGCCTACTCTTTTCTACTATTTCCAGATGATAACAAAGCATCTCTAATGCTGCAACATATTTATTATGATGCAATCATCCAGTCAGATTCATTGGTGGGTAATTACTAGAAATTTGGGGAAGTCACTAGTTTTATTTACCTTCCCTCGACTGGTGGCATTTCTGTCTTGAGTTCTTGATACAGAGAAAGCTTGGATCCAAGTGAAATACAGGTGTTCCTATGGATAGGACCATTTCAGAAGTGCAGTGCTTGGCAGTTGGGGAGCTCAATAATTAAAAAATAATGATGGATTAATAGAGAAAAAAATGGGAGATTATTAGCTATTAGGTATAAATTATGAAATTGTAATTTCACAAATGATGAGAATTTTCATAAGAAGTGGAACTTCCAAAAATGGTGAAATTCATCCCTTACTAGTCCTCTCTCTTCTTCCCTACCCTGTCTTTTAGCACCAAGTCACCAGAACTCCAACAGAATGTGGAAAAAGAAGTCCATTTCTGAGGCAGAGTTGGTCTTGTTCAGCTTTCTCCTATATGGAACAGCAGTGATTCATGCCTTCCTCTGCTGTCACACTGTTAGCATCCACTAATCATAGCCCCATGATCACAGGACTTGTGCACATAAACAATTTCCAGGAGGTACAGAACAGCCCAGGCACTCTCAGGCATAAATACCAGTTATTCTGTAATCCATTAAACTCCCTCCTACATCCTTCTGACATGTGCTTGAAATAATAGCTTTTGTAAAATGTTAGAATATATCAGTGGACTAGGTCCTTTCACTGTCTTTGGTACACACATTTTTGTTTCACTAGGTCCCCTTCATTTTAAATGAAAATCTTTGGCTGTTATAATGAAACTCAATGGTTTGCTTCTTGAAGAGTATCAAGAGGATACAGTGATAGAATTTCAAACACATGCTAGGTCCTTTTGTGTGTTTATATGTTTTGGAGGACCCAGGGCACTAGAGTGAGACCCTTTACTGCTGTCGTTAAGCAGATCGCATACATTTGGTGCTTAAATTTGTGTCCTTTTTTTTTTTTAACACTAGTAGGTTAGGTCATTTAACTCCCACTCAAACAGGTGTCGCAGCAAACTAAGTTCCTCCAGTCAGCCTGTTTATCTAGAGGCAGGAGTCTACAGTAAATTCTAGTTGCTCTGATACAATCAGTTTCTTTATTCAGTCAATATGTATTTATGGAATGCCTGCTGTGCCACACATTAAAAATTCATCAGTGGATGCAACAATTTCTGCTCCCATATGGGAGTCTAGAATCAAGAAGAAACATTTGAAACCACAGTTGTGTAGCGCCCGCAGTCTCTGTCGGGTTGTGATAATAAGGGTTGGTAGATTTTATAGTCTCAGTAATAATGAACTTCAAAAATAGAAGAAAAATTGTCTCTTCCTTATATGTTTGGGCTGTGTCCTCAGCGATTAAAAACTGAGAAGGTTGTATCTATGGTGGCATTTTTATTGAAATGTTAATCTTTTATGGATTCTTAGCTCTTTGAGTTGTGTTTCAGAACTAAGCCAAAGTTGATAATTTCTCACATTTTCATACATACTTGTAAACCTGTCTCTCCAATCCTTCTTTGTATAGGGATTAGTATTGTTTCTTTTTATAAGTGAAGACCCACGCTGCATGTTGTATTTACTTGATTTACCCAAAGCAAATTAATTCAGTTGGTATGTAGGGTCTGTGTTTAATCCTATGATATAGTATCTTTACCCTTCTTGTGCTAATTAATAAGAATAGCAGCCAAGTGTAAAGACAGGGAACATGTTTTAATTTAGGATCACTTATGGACATTGACGTGATTTTAATTGTTCTTCCTACATATTATGTGCATGAATCAACCTTTGATATGTTATATGGGAGGAGCACCAGGTAGAAGAACTTTCAGATCATTTAAATGTGGCTTTAGAAGTCACTTTTTTCCTAGGGATACTTTTCTTTTATGCTCTGGGAATTAATACTAGTTTGTGAAACTGTGCTATCAAAGTCTAGTTGTCATGAAAAGATCATTCACAAAAAAGAGCATATGAAAATAAAGAAAATATTGAAATTTACTAGTAGCAACATACAAATTAAAATAAAGTAATAATCAGTAAAATAGCAAAAGTTAAAGCCCAATAGTGATCCTAATGAAATGGATCTCATATTTTGTTGGTGGCAGTTTAAATGAGGACAAACCCTCAAGAAAGAAGGCTGGCACTCTCAAAAGCCAGGAAGTATTTGTGCTATTTGACCCCAAAAGCCTACTTTTAGAGAATCTATCCTAGGCAAGCAGTTCAAAATGTGGCGAAAGCTATACACATGAAAAAGAAATAGCATAAGTATCCAACAATAGGGTCATGGTAAAGCACTAATATTTTATCCACTTAATAAAGTTAATGGCTGTTAAAAGTAGCAACAAAGTGAAAGGCTTAGGATACAATGTCAACTGAAAATGCAAAGTTAAAATGTACACAAACCTATCTTATGATGACAAATAGTAGCAAAGCGGATGCATGGGAGACAAAAAGCTAGAGGAAACTTGGCCTAATACTAACAGAGATTGAGGTCACGGGACATCTTGGTGGTTTTTGTCTTTTTGTATTTTCCAAAATTTCAGTCACATTATTTGTATTACCTCTATTCAAATGATCAATAAAAATAGGTCTAATTGAGTTGTTCTCCACAGCTGTGTTGAGGCTGATGATGGGTTTGGGAGTGAGTGGGAGGGAAGGGTGGAGTCAGCTAACCAACAGAGGATGTTGCAAGTGCTCCCCGAAGCTGCCCACCAGGAAGGATGGTTCCCGAGGGGGTTTGTTGTGCAAAGAGCTTTGTAGAAATATTTGTTAGCATGAATCCTAATAAAGGTGGCCTTTATTCATCTGTTTCATCATCTGAAATAATGGTATAATATTTGTCTTACTTCCTTGTGGTGTCACTGTCAGTGCAATTGAGGTAAATGCATATGAAAGCGCTTTGTGCACCTAACCCTCTAGACGGTATTGGCTACTATTGTTTTAACAATAATAAAAATGTATTTGAATCTTGGTTTCCTTATCTGAACAATAGCAATAATATTAATAGTTTCTGCCTTGCTTAACCTCACATGATTATTGTTAGAATCAAATGAAATAATGTATGTAAATGAGTTTTGTTGACTCTAAGTGTTACAGAAATACAAGCCGTTATTTTTGACTACACACCTGGTTCCCAAGGTCTTGTGAATTTCAGGGCAAATGCTCAGGCTTAGCTTTACAATAATGGTGCCCATCTCAAGCTTCTGGGTTCACGCTTTCTTTTGAGAAAGACATATTGTGAAAAGGTTTTTCTTCTAGCTACTGTTGGGCCTGGGTGAGAAGACCCTGTTTATGTGAATGAAGTAAGTTGTTTAAGCAGAAGATTTTCACAGCCAAGAACAGAACTTGCAGTCAAGATGATCTGTCACACTGTGAACCATCCGTCTGGGGACGATTGGGTTGATTGTACAGGCTGATGAAGGAACATGACACAACTGTGTTTACCCTCTGAATGAGGGAACAACAACTGTCAATGTGCTAGAAAATATGTGGAATATAAGGAAGCTACCAGCATGCTAGCTTTTGGAATTTCCAAGATATTACTGAATCAGAAATCCAGAGCATTCAATAGGGGAAAAAAAATCAGTTTAAAAGAAATTCCATCCAAAGAGATCACATTCTGCCAATTTCTCCCCAGAAAGATAGGTCTATAATACAAAGCTCTCAGAAGTTCCTTTGTTTGACTCTATGAGTAGTAGGTTAGACAGAAAAGATGAGAATGAGAAAAAAGGTGACTTTCTCAAGGCTTTGGCACCAAATGTCATCTGTTCTTAAGCCACAGCTTCAGTGCAGGAGTTATGCATGTAGGAAAAATACTGATATTCGAGGCTAGTATTTGGCAGGTCTCAATTTGCTTATAGACTTAAAACTAGGAAGACAACAATTTGGAAGTAACCATTTGGATTAATTGCTTTTATAGAATGGCATGAACTCTCCTGGTGATTTCTTGTGTCTAAGTAAGTGAGATAGAGTGTAGGTAAAACTTTTGTATAATTTCCTTTAGAAAAGAAAACAACAATCGTAACATTTTACATAAACTAAAGAGTCAAGTGTGGAGATACATCACAACTCACATATGCATGTTAAGAAAATCCCTTCTCAGGACTTATGAAGGGGGCCACTTCCCCTCCTTAAGAGATCTACACCCTCAAATAGGACCTGCCTATTCCTATTAGGAAACTTGTTGACCAGTTTTACATGAACACGATTTTCATAAGAAGTCTGTTTAAAATCAAACCCAGCCACGAAAGGGAAAGAACCATTAAAATTGAAAGGAATTGGGGGAGGGAATGGAGGAAAAGGGAACTTAAACCAAAAATCTATTTTAAAGGAAGGAATATACTTCATCAGATCTCTTTTTGTGACAAAATAAGGACTCACTGGAACCAATGGTATAAAGCATAAAGAGTTAGTATTAATGTTTATATCGGACAGACTCCAGTGCGGTTCAGATCTTGGGACCAGCTCACTCCCCATGTGACTTTAAACAGCAGTCACCTAGTCAATCCTGAGTTTTCTTATCTGTAAATCCAAGTTACCGCTGATTAAATTGAATAATGTCTATGACATGCCAGAGCACCAACATATATGACAAATTTTAATGTATTGATCAATGTGTATATTAAAGGCATCATATTCAGGCACTTTGAGGGCTCCGGAATGGTTACATTCATAAGTTTTTGTGAATTAGATCAATTTTATGAATTGTATTACATTTTGAGAGTCCTGCATGAATTGGCTATGCTAAGAATCCCTTCTATATACTATATATTGCCATATAACTTTTATTTTTATCTCCTATTAAATAGGCATGTAAATTAGGATTTTTTTTGTCTTAGTTGAATACATCTTATGTTTAATTTTGGTATTAAAAAACATTTGTCATTCTATGCTTATTCTCAGCATGATAAAATACAGTTATGTTATCTAGCTAATTTATATGATGTTAGGAGGATATTAAAGCCTAGCGAGGTTAAATGGCTAGAAGAAGTAGTGGCAGATCCCCAAATCAATTTTATTAAGAGGTGATTTTGTTGTTATTGTTATTGTTGTTAAAGTGTCTTAAAAAGAATTTCCACACAGATGATTTTCTCTAGGATCTTTGTAAATGTTCACAGCATGTATCTAAGAGTAGAATTTTTGCTCTATGAGAACTTCACCATTGGATTCATATAATTTTCCAAGAAAACTTCCTTTCACAAATGTCCTACAATAAGTAATCTAAAAGAAATTTTTTTTTCTTCAAAGAAAATTCCCTTTAGAAAAGAAGGAAGTACACTAGGACAAAGGCAGCCACTGAGATCAGTGACTCAGTCTGTTCCATAAACTATAGCTCTGAAGTCAGTTTGAATGAGTGCTCACATTTCCAAAAAACAGACTGCAATGGTACCTAAGGGTGTAGAGATAGCTGCAGAGACAATTAGCTTTATAAAACAGAAACAATTATTAAGTGCATGAACCCTATGGTACATGCAAGGCCCCAAAATACACATTTAAATGGGGAATTGCTGAAGGGCCAATGGTGCAGTGAGAAATTGCTCCCTTAATCAGTGGTGAAAGTTAAGTCTGTGGTATGTATAGATGAGAGTAGCTTGTCTGCAGGTTTACCTTTGTTTCCTTGGTTGATGAGAGAAGGTGGAGACATCATGGAATGGGCAGGTGCCATGTTTCCAGAGCTGGAAAAACCTACTGGGCCCAAATGGTCTGTGCCTACTGGGGCTGTTCCTTGGACTTTTTTGTCAAGACTGCAGACCGTGATCCATTGAGAGGCTCTTACTTAAGTGGGTTCTCTTGAAGATAAGGGAAATTGGGTGAGAAGCCAAGAACTGATCAGGACAAGTCCACAGTTACTAACAGAGAGCATAGTTACGTTGAGAAGATGTGTTCCCTTGGTACATCCAATCACACACTTTTTTTTTAAATCACTCTGTTCCTTAAACTTGCCTCTTGGAAAGTTGGCTACAACAAAATGTAGATGTTAAAACACTCTGTTAGAAGTCCTTGGCCAATTCTGTGGGTGTATTTTCAGAGAAGTCTTGTCAGTTTCAATTTCGCTCAGGCTGTGCTGTTTCCTGTGAATCTCCCTGCTCATCTCACCTCTGTCGCTACCACAGCTGTGTATTTCTTCCCTGTGATCAGCCTTCCGAGATGCAGTTTTCCTGGGGCCTGGAGTTTGTAGGTTCAGCCACTGCCTTAGGTACAGAACTTGTCTCCTTCAGTTACCTTTTCTGCAGGTGAGAAAGACACTGCTTCATTTTGTACCCAACAGAAGCTGCAATTTATGGAGCAGGGCTGCTTGCCTCATTAGCAAAAGCAACTGAGAATCTTCTAGGAAAAGTGCATTTGGGTCTCCTTGAACTGTTAAAACAATTTCAGTGTGTGATTTTTTTTCCTTTCATGCTTTTCATAATAGTTTCATTTGGAAATGCTTATTACCGTGAAGTTTTATCTTGCCTCACCAACAAGCACGCAAGCACCTTGAGAGTTGATGCCTGCCTTTTACTTGTCATGTATTGCACGGATCCTGCATAGTGAATGGGGCATGTTCAGATTATACTTTGTGGCTGATTGATAATGAACTCCTCCAGTTGGCCTGCTCCTTCCTCCAGCTACCTCTTCTGAGAAACATGCTGGGGTGGATGGGGGTGGTTTATATCACCAACCTCTAAACATTTCAGGGTATTGCTTGGGAAATAGCAGTCCTGTTCTGCAAAGCATTTAGGCCTCTATTCAGATAAATTACACTTTTTGTCATCCTGGCTGCTATTTTACATTCTAGAGTAATCTCTTTAGTAGGTTCTCATTCCCTAAACCACCCCCCCAAATAAATCTGAAAAGATATAAAAACTATTTACAAACAGATATTTTAGTATCTCTTTGTTGTATTTTAGGCAACTCTTTGAGAAGGAAATTTAGTTGAAAAACATTTCCAGTTACATGAAGCAGATTTCTTTTACATGGCAAAAGAAACTCTTAAGGATCAAGCTGAATTGCCTCTACTAATCTAAAAGGAAAGATGTAATTGGCTGGGTTTTCCTGAGAGTGTCTCTATGTTTGTGCTTCTTGGTAATGCTCTTTAATTGCTTGTTTCTATCAGACTGTTAACTTCAGGTTAAATCTAAGGAGTACCAAAGGCTCAGTAAGCATGTTTCTTAGTCCAAAATCAGGGCATATGTTCTCTGATCAAGGATTTTTGTCTCTTCTAGATGCAGGAGGGAATCTGGAGATATTTGCTTGAAAGCTGAAATATTGGCATTACTTAAACATTAGAATTTGCTATGTGGACAACCATGGCAGGTCATTTGAAATAAGGATTGTCCTACAAAATTCAGTATAATCGTTGCTTTTGTCCTTTTTAATGATACTGCATTTGGATCATACCAAGTACATTATGAAATATGAAGTTTTCAAATTGTAGGATGGTGATGATCAGATTTTAGTATAAGGATTGGCAAACTTTTTCTGCAGAGGGCCAGAGAGCAAATATTAATATTTTCAGGCATTGCAGGTCATACAGTCTCTGTCAGAACTGCTCAATGTGGCCATTGTAGCATAAAAGCAGCTATAGTCAGTAAGTAAATGAATGAGTGTAGCTGTTTTCTAATAAAACTTTAAGGCCACTAAAATTTGAATTTTATACAATTTGTGTCACAAATTTATGTGTTACAAAAATATTCTTATTCTGATTTTTTTCCACCATTTAAAAATGTAAAGCCATTTTTAGCTCATGGGCTGTATGTACAAAAACAGACCATTGACTGGATTTGGCCTGTGTACCATGGTTTGCTGACTCTTGATATAGTGAATCAGTACATTAAGGATCTGAACTCAGGAGAAGACACAAATAAGATGTCACATACATTTCTTGGACTGACTGACTTTCTTTAGCTATTAAATCTTATGAATATCATACTTGGTTGTGGCTTGAGTGTTAGTTCTTGGTGGGAGTAAATGCATGTTTTAGGGAGCATAAACAAAAATTTACTTCTGATGAGGTAACTTTAAATCTGTGAAGAGCTCAGCTCCACTGGCTGTAATATGCATGTTTAAGAATCATAAAAATTCAGCTTGCTATGAAAACACATAAAATATACCCTCTTAGGAATTTTCAAGTGTACAATACATTGTTATTAACTATTGTCACTACATTGTACATTAGACCTCTTGAACTTATTCCTCCTAACTGAAATTCTGTAAGATACTATTCTGTATCTCTTGACCAATATCTCCCCAATCCTCTCCCCCTTCCACCTTTGCCCCCTGCCAATCCCTAGCAACAACCATTCTACTCTCTTCTTCTATGAGCTTGACTTTTTTAGATTCCACATGTGAGATCATGCTGTATTTGTCTTTCTGTGCCTGGCTTAATGGCACTTAATGTAATGTCCTCCAGGTTCATCCATGTTGCTGCAAATGACAAGACTTCTTTCTTCTTTTGTGAGGCTGAGTAGTATTTCATTGTGTATATACACAACATTTTCTTCGTCCATTCATCTGTTGATGAACACAGTTGATTCCATGGCTAATGTGAATAACACTGCAATGAACATGAGAATGCAGATATCTCTTTGACCATCCTGATTTCATTCCCTTTGGATGTATACAAAGAAGTGGTATTGCTGGATCTATATTTTAATGGCAATAAATGCTAAGTATGTGAAGTTAAAAAAAAAAAGACCAATGCTATTAGCTTCTTTATATTACTTTGGCACATGCATTCATTGTTTTAAAAGTAGATATTAACTTTTCTTATTCACTAGAATTCTGATTTTATCATTATAGGATTATAGTTTTTAGAGTTTAATTTCAGAAGCTTATTTTCATAATGATATTCAAATATGCTATCATAAGGCTGCTATTTTAAGTATCCGTCAATTAGATTCAAATACAATGTTTTCCCCTTTTCACCAATGATATACTACTTAATTTTAAAATGGATGTTGAATGGCATGTACTAGAGTGCTTATAGCAGCACTATTTATAAGAGCCAAAACTAGAAATGGTATAAACACCTATAAGCAATGTAATTTAAAAATTAAAATGTGATATATACACATAATAGAATTTAATACAGCAATAAAAATGAATGATCTACAGCCATACATGAATAGAACATTGTGTAAAACAAGTCAGATAAAATAGTACATGCTGCAAAATTCAATTTTTTTGAAGGACAAAATCAGATAATGCTGTTAGAGGTCAAAATAATGACTACCTTTGAATTATTTTCTGGAAAGGAGGTGGGGAGTCTCTAGGGGTACTGTTATCATTCTATTTCTAAATCTAGGAGCTAGTTAGAAGGGGGTATTCATTTTGCAACAATTCTTCAGACTGTGAAATATGCACTTTTCTATGTGAATATTTTAGTTCAATAAAAACTTAAAGAAAAAGAATAAAATATTCAGCTCGCTGAAGCTTTGGCCTTTAAAATTCCCTAACACGAGGAAATAGTGTGGACAGAGGGAAGTTTTTGTTCTTCTTCAAATGGTAATCTTTTAAAATATTTTGCTGTGACTATTTCTATAAAAGCAAAGTCATGACTCAAAAAGAAAATGCTGCTAGTGAGAATCTAACAGGGACCAAATCTTGTCTTAGAGAATGACTCTTCAGGAATCCCCACTATGTTTGCATCGTCACTTTACCACTCACTTATGGAACAACCACCTCTCACTCTCCATCGAGTAATTCAAAGAAGCTGATGACGCTGGTCTCCATCGATGTTTCTTCTGTATCAAATGCTTCATTTGTTCCTTTTATTATTTTTGTGTTCCTGGTCTCAGAGGCATTGCTTGATTTTTCTCGCTTTTTCTTAGTTTCTCAAACTAAGATGTCAAAAACTGGCCTCTACTCTAAGTGAAGTTCCTGCCTCTGATTTCCTTCTCTGAGTCCGACTGCCTTTCTTCCTCTAGGTGCTGGGGAAAGAAGGTCTGAAGACAGGCAGCCTCCCCAGGACTTGAGGAGCTGGAGTGTAGAATAGGAATACTTTGCTGCTCAGCAGTGTACATCACAAGATGTACAGGAATCATCACAACAGTACCACACAATAGTGACTTTCAGAAAGAGAACCTCTTTTTTTCTTTTTTAATATTGGTATATGTGTATCTATGATATCTGATTCATCAGTCGCACAACTTTCCAAGGAGAGCCCAGTGTAGCTGACAATCAGATTCTGCTTGGGGTTAGTTAAATCTACAGTTTCCTGAATGTTACAGTTTCTATGCATATACCAAGAAAATCATTTACTAAGTATATTTTATTAAAAAAATTACATTGTACTTATGCCCAATTTCCTCATGTATATGTAAATATTTTGAATATTTTAAGTGTGTTAATAAGTATCAACTGATAAAAGTTATACAAGAGTTTCTTACTGTTCTTTAGTCTTTTGATATGCTATGAGACTGTGATTCTTACGTAGGCTAAAGCATTTGTCATTCTCTATGTTCTGCCAAAGGAGAGATTTAAGGGATGAGAGGTCAGAAGAAGTCAGAGGTGATTAAAGACTTTCTGCTTCAGTGACAGAGATGCTTCTGATTTTTCAAATCCTTTAATAGGGTAGTAATGTTGATCCTATGGAGCAGAAAAGTTACTTAGTATCACTAACCTACCTGAAAGAAAAAGGTTGAAAACAATTGATCTTAATTCCTAAGGCAAGTTTCATAATATGGGAAACATCTCTTTAGTGTCAGGTCTCTTTTTTAGTCCACTAATCTAAATAAATGACAAGCTCTGGTCCATGTGAAAATGACTATTGACCTCTGCCCATGGTAATGATAAGACAAATCAGTGCTCAGAGCATGTATCTGAAGCCAGGGACTGGTACTGGTTCCATGATGCATAGGCTATGCAGCACACATGCTCCTCCAAACACCGACCCTGACTGCACCAGTCTTTAAAAGGTGAGCATTTTTGCCTCTTCTACTTGGGTGATGATGGGTGTATGCTTATGTTCACCTGTGCTCTGGGGAGTCCTTCGATTCAGGTCCTTCAAGCTTCCAGCTAGGTTACTAGAAGCCTTCATTTCCCATGCCTAAGGAAAAAGGATAAGAAAGTTAGGTCATCATTTTTCAGTATTTTCCTACAAGGTAGACATAGTACAGTGAGAGAAAAGAGAGAGGAGAAACATGAGAGAGAATTTGAAATACAGAAAAGGAGAATACAAATGTAAAGTTAGAAGCATTCCCACTCAAGAAAAGTATAACTTTTATCGCTATTAGTGTTCAACATTGAACTAAAAGGTCTAGCTGGTGTAATAAGTGAAGAAATATAAATAAGAGGCATACAGATTGGAAAGAAAGAGGCAAAATTGTCCTTATTTGTGGATTTTATGATCATCTACGTAAAAAATGAAAGATAATCATTAGAACTAATGAGAGTTCAGCAAGTTGTCAGACCCAAGGAAACACATTTAGAAAAAGTGAGCAAAAAACCAAATTAATGACATGACACACTCATTTCAAAATAATTGTATAATAATTTATTAAAACAGCTGGATAAAATTTGTCTAGAAATAAGACACATTTCTATTTTGACTGTCCTCTTCAGGTTCAGATGTGGCTAAAAATTATACTGACATAATCTTTAAACAGTGAAAATTCTCTATTTGTGTATTCTCTCCATTTTTTACTTTTCCAAAAATATCCTATGAATTAAAGTTTTTACCAAGTCTCCCACACATATGCAAGTTTTGTTTCCACATTCTGGATCCTTTTCCCTTTTCTGCCTTCCTCCTTGATGAGTCTTTTTTGTGTCCTGAGTTTGGATACTGATGGAGCTTGCCACTTGGTTATATTTCTTCCTGGGCAATGTTTCTTTACTATGTGTTGGATTTATTGAAAAGATTACTGGCTTCTGACTCAGATTCATATAGTAAGTTATTTAACCTCTTTGTGCCTCAGTTGCCTCATCTGTGAAATGAGAACGATAATAAGTGAAGACTAAATGTAACTGATGTGTCTTAAGTGCCTAGTGCAGAAGATGTGAGTTACAGATTCAGGCCTCTAGGGCCAAACATGCCCACCACTCTCCATTCTGGCCAAAAGAATCATGCAAAATAAAATATAATGAAGTTAATGGTTTGGTATAACTGGTGAAATCCTCAGGTCAGGTAGATCAGGGTAAACATTTTGAAATCAAATAGTATTTATGTTCATTTTAATTTTGGTGAAGTATAATATATATACAGTAAGATATATGAATCCTAAGTATACAGCTTAATTAATTACTCTTTATAAATATACACTGCTCTGTCATATCACTTCTCAGTTAATAACTAACCCCAAATGCTTATATTCTAACTTTTATTTGTATTGTTGGAGAATACAAAGAAGAATAAGATACAGGATATGGGCCTTTACTCTGGCAAATAGCCTCTGCTCTCAAGACCTACCTGACTTATGCTGTCTTGGTCATGTCACTATACCTGTCTGTGTCAATCCTTTGGGTATAGACTAGATTTGATGTAAGATGATGTTCAACAGATCAGGTAACAAGTTTTAGAAGCCATTATTGAAAGAAACTTTGTGAATCCAAAGCAGTAACTCAGCTATTGTGCCAAGTACTACTTTTATATGGTTTCCATCATCTACAGGGGTCCTGTGCAGTGTTAAACCTTACCGAAGGAGGTTGAGGATGAGTCATATTTGATATTATTTGATGCTTTTCTCCTATGGCATGGTTTTAGAGCCAAGACATTTGTATTCATTGTCTTAGCCAGCACCAAGAAAGGAGCTTTCCATTGCTGCACCAAAATCTCAGTCTCCTGATGGGGCCTTTGGGAAGAAAACTTAGGAAATAGAGGCTTTTGAGTGATATTATATAGAGAAATATTTAGTCAAATATCTCTTTTTGGATTTTTTTAAAACCATCTATTCATGAGGAAGTATGATTAAACTTTAATGACTGCCTCAATGCTCAGAAAAGATTGAGAGACAAGGTTTAATAGGGCAGAATCATTTTTTTTCTGAAACCATTCTGATGATTTTTCTAGCTTCAGCACACTCCTGGCCAAGGCTTCTGTTTATCACCACAATTTCATACAAATGAAAACTCTTCTTGGAGTTCCATCCTTGGAGGAGAGATCTTGAACAACTTATCTTTCAGGAAACATTTTCTTCCATAGATTTTGTGATGTCATGTTCTCTTGATTTCTCTCAACCTCTCTAGTCTTTGTCTTCAGTCCTCTTTGAGGACACCCTACCTCCTATTTTTAACTACATGTATTTCCTGAGGCAGAGTTTGCCTCAGACCCCCTTCTTTTCTCTATATACTCTCTCTGAGTAAATAGTATCTATTTTTGATTTTTTATTGATGCATAAAAGATGTACATAGTTTCAAGGTACTTATGATAATGTAATACATTAATATAATTGGTAAAGATCAAATGAGTGTATTTGGGATATCCATCACCTTAAATATTTGTCTTTTCTTTATGCTAGAATCAAATTCTTCCCTTCTAGTCATTTTAAAATGTATAATAGATTATTATAAACTATAGTTACCCTATGGATCTATCTAACACTAGGTCTTATTTCTTCCATCAATCATATATTTGTACCCATGAATCAATAGGCCTATGAATATCAATTTTATATGTCCAGCTTATATCTTCCTTCTGCACCCCAGAACAACTCTATTATTGCCTAACTGAACCTTCCATTTGTAAGTATCCAAGGAACCGTAAACATGCCCATTCAAAACAGACCTTACAGACTTTCCATACCTACTCAACACCACCCTACCTGCTCTCTGTCAGTGCTCCTTATAGATGTGAGCAGTTCCTAAGTTTCTTACACCAGACACTAAGGACTCATCCTTGACCTTTTCTGTCTTATACTCTGTGTCACCAAACCTTCTATGTTGCTATTGTTTAAATGTCTTCTAAAATCTATCTACTTTTCTCTATCTTTCCCTGGTCTAACCTATCTTCATGTCTGGCCTGGACAACTACAATGGTCACTTTATTCCTTCCAGTTTCCCACAGCAGCCAGGGTGATGTCATTGTTGCAATAATTAACAAAATCTTTAATGTGGGTGCATCTTACTTCCCCTACCTCCTCCTCTCATACCATGTTCATCCCAATCCATGTGCCCTACTGGTCTGCTTTCAGTTCCTCAAAATAGCATTTTCATTCTGCTACAGGGATTTTGCATGAACTTTTCTCTTTAAGTGGACAGTGCTTCCTCCCATTTTTAAAAATCTTGTCCTGCAGATAGATGAGTTCAAATGTCAGTTCCCCAGGGAAGCACCCCCAACTCTCCCAACCAGATCAAGTTTCTCCATGACACATCCATGTAGCAACTTGTTCCTTTCCTTCAAAGCACTTGATTTGGGTTTTCATAATATTTGTTTACATATGATTTTTTAGCTGAAAATTGATCCTCTTCATCAGACTATAAACTCCATAGCATTGGATAAATGTTCACTGAGATAGATATACAGAATCTATTTTTACATAGAGTTTTGTACTTAGTAGGTTCTTGATAAGCATTTTTTAAAGTGCAGTGAGTCAGCAGTGCAAAATGACCATTGAGGTAAGGTACTGTGGTCACTGGGCAAACTGAAATTTCTTTTTCCTTTCAGTGTCCAAAGCTCACTCTTGTATTTACTGCTCCATTGAAGGCAAGGAAGTTCCTGAGCTCTGGCAAATGGAAAGGCACAGTGAATGTTGGCAGGATGCAGACTTTACGGATGGGCAGTAATGGTAGAAGAGGTCCTTTCCTTCTAGCTCCTGGTCTTCAGTTGTGATGACAAATTGCTTAAATCCAGTGCCTTTCAAATTTTTGCAAATATCAGAATCAACAGGAGGGCATGTTAAAACTCAGATTCCTGTGGCCCTACCCCCAGAAAATTTCTGATTCAGTAGTTCAGGGGTAGGGCCTGAGAATTTATATTTCTCGCAAGTTCCCAGGTGATGCTGAGGGTGCTGGTGTGGGGCCACACTTGGAGAACCACTGTACCAAGTAACTCCATCGTCATGAAACACAGTTCTAGACTAATTCTCCTTCCTGGGAAGGGCCTCCGTACCACCTTGTCTTAGTGACTTTCACTCTAAAGTTTATGCACTCACAGAGATGGACATTGGGTAGGCAGAGTGTGATCCCATGAGGATTCCATAGCTGGAGAGTTTTGAGTGATTTTCATTGTCTTAGCAGAATTAACACCTCTGTTGGATATTCCAAATAAGTAAACATGTTATTGGTCACTGCATTTTCAGGTGTTTCAAGAAATACAGTCTAGTAATTAGAGTGTGTAAGAAAAGAAAAACCTAAGTGATCTTCTCTTTGGGCTAGACAGCAGATGAGTAGTGTGAGTGTGACAGCATCTTTTGGCAGCAGCAGGCCACCCACTGTGGTGCAAGGAAGCTGACACAGCCCAGCCAGGGGAAATGAGGCAGGCGGGGAAGCTAAGAGATGAGCTCAGGTAGAAGCACCCCTTTGTGGGTTAAACTGGAATTTTAGTCTACTAATATCTTAGTTTGGATGTCAAAGACTTGAAAGAACACAGGGTATGAGGATGACAAAGTGATACTGTGCACAAAGCATTAGCTGAACAATGCTTTGAAGAAGACCCATGGCTTCAGTTCTGCTTTGCCAATTTACTCAGCATCTCTAGACTTTAATTCCTTTACCATAAAAATGGGGTTAGTTTAGATCAAGAGTCAGTGAATTTTTTCTGTATAGGAGCAGACAGTAAATAATTTAGAATTGTGGGCCATACCGTCTCTGAGGCAACAACTAAACTCTACCATTAGTGTGAAAACTGCCAAAGATACTATGTAAATGAATGGGTATAGCTCTGTCCCATATCAGGTGGTGGACAGAACTTGGTTCCTGGGAACGAGATGATAAGTATTGGAACTTATTTTTTGATCAGGCACTCCTATAAGTAATGATAACAAAAAAATTTAGCATGCATGCTTTAATAGATGTATACTAATTTAAAATAATATGCATCTGTAAGGTTCTAATATATTGTGCACATTATAAAAATATCCCTGAAATAGAAGTTTAAAAGAAATATAATAAAATAAATAAACAGGTAATCTAATATTTGTTCTACATTCTAATGGATCTTCTTGTATACTCCCTTGAGACTTTGGATGCCACTCATCTTGATAGTTTTGAGGGCTCTTTGATGTTTTAATGTCCTCTTGTTATATGTGTGCCAAACCACCCAGGATGTACATCTGCTGGGTGATTTTTGGCTGAATCAACTAGAGAGTTAACTCTGGATGATCTGTACTAAGAGAGAGAAGGAGAAATGCAGGCAATTAAAAATATAAGAGACTGTCTAATGTGATTTTTGGAACACAGCAAGTGTTCCAAACAGACACTGGGAGCTCTTCTGGGCTGGCATTCAGCACAGTTGTGACTGCAGTGGGTTGGGCAGTAGGGAAAGTCGGTTTGAGTGGCTGTGGATAATTGAATATTCATATGAAGAAAATTGAGCCTGAATTTTTAGTTGTGAAAAGAGCCTAAGAAATCTGTTGGTTTATTCCCTTCATGTTTCAGATGACATTTTTTATCTAGAAAAATTCTATGATAGCTAGTTAGAGGCAAAGTTGGTCTTATAACTCAGGACTTTAAACATTCTCACATAAGCCCTCTATAGGAAAAATATTTTTCTTTGTATTTCTTCAGTGCCTTTCATTTTAGAACAACTCCTTTGTCAAATCATTATGAAATTTTGCTACACAGCAAAAATTGTTCAACTCCATGTTAAGTAAACATATAGTAAACACATGAGTGTTCCTGGAACTGAGGAAGGAATACATGTTTTGTGGTTTATTTTCCAGTATCTCTACTTTACCTTGAACTTGGAGCATGTGGACACCTGGGACTGGAAGAAAACACATCACTAAATCTTCAGGATATTCCAGGAGGACACCCGTTTGTCCACCTGTGGTGAATATGGTGGTGTTTGCAAAGGGTAAGCAATGGGTACTAAATTCAATATTTCCACTATGATTTTGTGCAAATACTTTTATGAATTCTCCTCTTGGAAGGAAAAAGGAATAGGGAGACATTGCTTGTGGGGAAAGTTTATCAGCAGTCTTCCAAGGCTACCCACCCAACTGCCGCTGTTTCAAGAGATTAGAGAAAGTTGGGGATTATTCCGTGGTGAAGGGGTTTGGCTTCAGAATAATCTGGGTCCCCAGGTGGATCTAGTGTCAGATTCCTGTCCTACCCCTGGGCTCAAAGAGGATTTTAAGTACGGTAACTAAGGATGGACATTGAAGGATGCTGCAGGGAGTTTGTGAGTTTTGTGTAGGGGAAGGCTCAACAATGCAGTGTTTCAATAGACTGTGGGTTCTGCCAAGGGCTTGATAGGCAGGTCCTGGATTGGGAGTGGCCAGGATGGTTGTGCTGTGTTTGAGTAGTGACAAAGTGATCTGCCTCACTCTCTGGTGAGTAAGTTCAGCTGTGCAGACATATCTGGTGTCTTGATTCTACTAGTGTTTCCACACAAATCCATTTGCCAGTCTCGTCCTTTTTGCATGTGCTTCTGGGCATTACCCTTTCAGAAAGGCTTTAGGATGGAAGTCCCCAAGGGTCTGTTCCCTTCCTCTAAGTTAATATTTCCGTGTTAAGAAGTACAAAAATTTTCTGTGTGAGTAGATGCCAGAAGGGTTCATCTTTTTTCTCTCTTCCCCTCCAGCCCCACCCTCCTTGCCCCCTGTAAATAATGATAAACATTCTCTCTCTACAAGGTCTTTGGCACAAGAACACTGTCTATCTTATTGGGTCTGTCTATGCAGAACTCATTTTAGTAGTAACGAGCCAGATAAACACATGGAATTGTAGCGCTGAAGGAGAAGTTTTAAAACTGCCCATCTCTGACTCCCTTTCTTTTATATCTTCTAGAGATTTTTTTTCACTCATTAGTTCTTTCATATATCTCAGTGGCTGGTTTTGCTTTGAGTGCAAATTAGATAGTAGTTTTCCCCTCTGTTTTCCATTTTAAATCACTTAATGAGACAGTATGTCATAAATATCCAGTCTTTAAACTTCATCAAGAAGTAGTGATTTGGATGAGTGTAAAAGAGAAAAAAAAAGTAGAAATAATTAGAAGATTCTTTACAATGTAGAATCAGATTAGGTATAGTTCTGTCCTGAATTTCTCTTGGAAAGCCTAAAATATTACAGCAATTCTAAGCTTATTCACCCTTTTTTGTTTTTTCTTTAATGTCTAGACTAAAATTTCCTCTTCCTCTCATATTTGAAAATGAATTCCTGCCTCAGGAAAATCACAGCTAATGAAATTATCTCAAGTGGCATGAGAATCTTGTTCTCTGCTGTTTTCCAAATGTAAAATTTAGGAGGGAACATCATTGAAATGCATGTAGGAGCAGTGCCCTCTTAGAAGAGTGTGGCTTCATGTGTTAAGGGCTGGTAAAAGGTTGACCAGATTTGAACCTTGATGGTGTCAGAGGTAACATCCTCCTGTAGCCAAACTAAAGAAGCTTGCTGGGTTGGGAACAGGGGAAGATTTTCTAGGAAGTGCCCAACACGGAGCTGCCCAGCACAGGACAGAAAGTAAATAGAGGTTTTGTGTTGGTCTTTGAATACAGAACTGGTAAAAGCCCCAAACAGAAAAACAAAAATCTCCCAGATGTAGGGTCTAGTAAAAGACAACATGTTATCTACCTCCATCCAAAAAAGAAAAAAAACAAAAAACCCAATGAGAGTAAACAACGCCTTCAATGACTCTTCAAATGCTTCATTGCACACCTGAATTGGTTGATTGAGTTTCCTCCCCAGGTCTGAGGGGCATTGTTCCCATTCTCAGGGGATGACCTAAGACCTACAAGGTAATTGGGTGAATTGTCTGCTCCTGAATGGAAGCCTTCCTGTCCATGAAAGTTGCCCAAAAGCTAATCACAGGTGATGTATGGGGACCACATTCCTTCTAAATGCACCTTTCTTTTTAAGAGGGTAAGTTTGTACGTTTGGTAGGAAAAGAATGCCACCTCCTGCCCCTACTCCCAGGCTATTCTCTAAGGCTCAAAGAAACTCTTCCATCTCATCAAGTCCTCAACCAGACTGAAGGAGACTTGTCACCTTTCTGTGCACAGGTGAATTTTTGTCATAGTTACTCAAGGACCTCAGGTGTAACTTGACGTCTTTCAAAACAGGTGTAACTTGGACATTTAATTCTTACATTTAGCATTGTGGAGGGTTAAGGATGTGGCTAAATGGCCAGGGGCCTCATTTACTTTTTCTATTTCAGGTTTGTCATTGATCTGATGGGATTCCTTTCTTTTTGGAAAGGATGCACTTCTATCATGTTATGTGAATCTCTGAGCAAGAGGTATACCATATCACTTATGATTTTGCAAGGTCCTTAGCATTTCTTCCAGCAGAAGTCTCTTAGTTTCCTAGGTCCATTCAAATGCTCCCTCCACTACAGTAGGTTTGGAAGACCACTAGCATTCATGACCCATGGTCTGTAATCCTTGCCTCAGTTACCACATTTTCTTAAGCATCTTCCATCTCCTCTATTAAACCCCAGGATCCTGGAATGTCAGGGCCAAGGCCTTTTATCTTTTTTTGTGCTCACCCATTCCTACCTGCACGTCAGATAAGAGAACAGGACATAATTAGTGCTTAGTAACAACTTATATTTATAAAACACCTTACCTGTTACAAAGTGCTTGCACAGGACATCCTCCTGCCTAATAATAGGAGTTGAAATTAACTGAAGTAACTGAATGGAAAGGCATAGGTGTAAGAGCAGAAAAAGAAATGGGACAAGGGAAGGCAAGGTAAATGCAATTAAACCACACACGATGAGGAGGGGCAGAACACTAATAATAGCTATTTCCAGGCCATGCAGGCTCTACTCCAGGTAGGTTTGTTCTCAGCTCCGTGCAAACAAAGAACTCTAGCCTTAAAGGCATGGAGTAGCTTCTGCAAACCTGGAAAGATGGATTATAGAAGAGAGGTTCTTTGTCGTCTTCTTTTTTTGATGAGAAAGATGCCACCAGGAAGAGCTCACATCATGGTCACAACCTCGTGGTTTGCTGTTGTTGTTTTTCTTCTGCTGCTGGGAGAGTAAGCAGAAATGGGGTTCAGCTAAGCCACATGAAAGGAAAGAGATTTTCCTTTCCCCTAGGGAGACACAGGAGAGGCAGTATAGCAGGAGAGGACTGGGAGGTCCCAGGCATTCTTGAAGTCCAAACAAATTATGAAGCCCTGGACCAGAAGTTAGAGAGGAAAGAAGGAGCAGTGATTGGAAAGAACTTTCTTACATCAAATAAAGGAAAACCAGACTTCAGTTCGGTAGTGATCAGTCACAGAGAGCAAGATGATTTACTTGTGATTAAGTTTTTATAGATCTTCCCAAATCCACTCTGAACCATAGTTTGAACCTCTAAACTTAAAGATATGTTTTTCTATTACTTGACTAAGTTATATTTTAATATTAAACATGGAAATATTTGTTTTATATTTCTATAGGAAAAGTATAATTAAATAGATCTTTTTCTATTCCTGCTTCTCCCTGTTCCTATTGTCAGAGAGTTTCAGTATTTAGTCGACTTACCACAAACAGATATGACAATGCCAAGTAGGGTTCCCAGGAAGAAGTGGTCAGTCTGTCCTTGCCCAGAATGAACTTGCTGAGAAAACACAAATGTCTCATCTCCTCACACCTGATGCCGCTTTCTGCACATGGTCTACCTTATACATTTGAGTTATATAACATTAAAAGGCATGAGCTATGTCTATTTAATTTCTCCACCATTCTATTCCAGGACTTGGAGGATACTATAGATACTATTTGATGGTGGTGATGAAACTGATAAAGGGGACAAAATCCTTTGTCCTGTTAAAATCCTTTGGTTGGACGCTGTGGCTCACGCCTGTAATCCCAGCACTCAGGGAGGCCAAGGTGGGAGGAACTCCTGAAGTCAGGCGTTCAAGACCAGCCTAAGCAAGAGCGAGACCCTATCACTACAAAAAAACAAGGAAAGATAGTGAGGCCTGGTGATGCACACCTGTAGTCCCAGCTACTTGGGAGGCTGAGCTAGGAGGGTCTTTTGAGCTCAGGAGTTTGAGCTTGCAGTGAGCTATGCTCAATGCCACTGCCCTCTAGCCTGGGTGACAGTGTGAGACCCTGTCTCAAAAAAAATCCTAGCCATTTCCCCCAAGGCAGCTGGCTCTTTCTAAGCTAGCTGAGCATGTGAGCAGGTACTTTCTCTCTCTCTCTGTCTCTCTCCCCCACTCACACACATACACCACCCCCCATTCTAAGAGCAGGGATTATTACAGAAATATTTAACTGGCTGGACAGCTCTAGCACACACGAATTAGAATGGGCACTTGTGGGAGAGCTAGAGCAGGGTCTGGAAGGCTCTAGCCATACTGGGCACCCCTGAGTTGGGCACTCTCTGAGTTGCTGACTGTGGGAGAGGTCTTGGGAGTAGACCGGGGATTGGGTGGGGAAGGGCATTTCAGAGTTGCTGTAACTGAACATTTGGGACAGCTGGTGCCCTCTGACTGAATGTCAGGCGTGAGAGCATCTGCAGTGAGGGCGGGGGCAGCTTATGGCCACACGACTAAATGTCTACTGTGTGCTTGTCACTGGGCTGGGCACAGGGGGTGTAAAGATGAAAGAGGCCCCATCTCAGCCTTTTAGCCAGTGAAATTGATTATTTCTTCCTTTACACAGCTGACTCCCCCTCAACCTTCAGTTCTTCCCTGCATCCTAGTCATTTCTTACACAAAAATCACCCACCACCATGTGTGATTTAAATATATACATTTGTGTGTGAATGTGTGTGAATGGAGGTGCTTGTTTTCAGCTGCATATATCCTCAGCTCCTATCACGGGGCCTGGCACTTAGTAGGCAAGGAATATTTATTAAACAGATAATCCAGTGGTCATAAAGTGACTATCTGATTTATGAAAACCACCAAAAAATTATTAACCATCAATTTTGTGGAAAACACATCTGTGTACACCAGAAATAACATAAAATGCTGGTTTCAACCTGTTTTGGGTCACCAAGAGGTATGTCAGTTTCTGGGCCCACCGCAGATGGCCTTCGCGGTAGAGGAACTTTGATAGCACTTGAGACCAGGATAGAGTGTGTGAGCCTCCTGTTAATCATCAGATAAACAACACTATCAAACTGCTGACTAGTTAAAAGATTAAGCTATTCAAAGTCCCCGTGTATGGCCAGCTGCGTGAATGACGCAAACTTTTGTGAACCCACCTAAAACATTGGAGGAAATGATACTTTTAAGTCTCAGCAAAGATCCCTTCTGGATCCCCCGAAGTTATGGGGGATTTTTTTGTTTGTTTGTTTTCTTCAACTGATTTGACTCATTTCACCCATCCTTGCAAACAAGACAAAAATAGCCTTTTGATATTTTCCCTCCCCTTTATTAACTACGTAGGTCCCAAAGGTCTCAAAGGAAAACAAGGAAAGACGTGGGGGGAAAGAACGAGAAAGTGCCATGTGGGCAGTTTGTTCATCCTCCTCCTCAGCCAGGTCTCAGAGTGGAAGGAAAGGGGAAGGCTTATGCTCAGAAAGGGGTCCTGCCGGGGTCCTACTCTCTGTCTGCTCCCTGCCTGCCAACCTCTGGCCAGCTCCTACCCTACTCCCCAACCCCTGATCCTCCAGCTCCACCCTTCCTTTCCGTTGCCCTGGAGGGGAGGACGTGAGTCAGCATTCAGACTTGAAAGTGTGAGCTGCCTCTGAGTCCTCAGAATGTAATCATTTCAGAAAATCTAGGACACACAACTACAGAGAAAGTCACCCTCCCCACCTCCTTCTGCTCTGTGGCCAGACATTGACTCCCACTCTCTAAATGCAGCTTTAGTTGGGGCTGAACTTTAACCTTAAAAAAAAAAACCCAACAACAAACGGTATCAGGGTGGGGAGAGGGAGGCCGGAGAGCAGCAGCAACCACCACCACCCAAGTGCAATCGGATGAAGAGATTTTGCAGAGAACTCCAGCTGGTTACCACTTTGAACATCTGGTGCTTGGCAGTGTTCAGCCTGTAACTAAAAGAGAGAGAGGGAGAGAGAGGGAAATAAAAAGCAAAAAGCCATGTTCTGATCAGAGTCTCAGTCCCGATCTTAGAAGCCAGGATTAATTTTCTCCTTTATTCTTCCAAAAGAGGCAGCACATTGGAATTCCCACCAGGTATCTTTTACACTTTGCAAGTACACCTTTAAACCCGTGTTTTTGGGTAGGGAACCAATTTCACTGATTTTTTTTGTTGTTACTCAGTTCACATTATGTCAGTCTCCACATTCAGGTTTTTACTTTGCACTGGAAAAATAAACTTCAATAAGTATCTCTTGCCCACCCCGAGTGACTTCTTTTGTCTCGGCTTTTGGAGAAAAGGCAAACTTTCTCACACTCGGGGTTGCTATGGACCTCATCATGGATCAGACTGTTCTGAGGAGAAAATCTACTTAAAATTCTAAAGATCCAGCCTGTTCAGGGTTTTGGAGGAAGCCAAGACCTCAGCTGCTCTCTTGTGTAGTAATCTGGCAAAAAGTAATTTAGGAAATTATGGTTCTCCAGCTATACAAAGGGGAAGAACTGCCAAAGCCTTTATAAAACTCTTTACCTGCTGGTTTTCTTTGTGCAATCTCTTGCTCTTGTTTGAAGGGTCTCCTTTCCCCTACTGATTATCAAAGTAGGCTCAGTTGAAAGGGAGAGTGAGAGCTGAGTGCTGAAAGTCCAGTCGTTGAGTTCTTATTTCCAAGTGTCTTGTTGCCAAAACAGACAGGAAGTGGTCCCACCACACATTTATTTAATAAACTGATTTTGTATGTTACCAGCTTGCACTCTGAGGAAACAGAGAATCATATCTTGCTCTGGCTTTTACAGTGTCCTGGAAGCACTTCCTTCTGAGGAATTACAAGACATGCACACCTTTGTGCAATACTGTTGAAGGAAACTAGGAGACCACCTATTACATGAGAAAAGTGAGGCCCAAAAGGCAAGGGCCACACAACCAGTTAGTGGCCCACCAGAAGTAGAATTCTCTGCTCTTTCTGCTGGTTTTCGCATTTTCACCACAGTGCTTATGGGTATCTTGTAAGAGAGGAAGAATGGAAGAGGGAGGAAGGGGTGTGTGTGTGTGTGTGTTGGGAGGGTGGAAATGTCCAGAATGATAGGAACGTGATCTAACTGGCTCTAGAAAACAACACCTACCGCTCTCAGTTGACCTGGCGGTCAGTCCAATTTGGTAAGTTTTCTTGGGCATTGTTCTGCAACATGTTTGTGACTCTGACCAACTCAAAAGGAAGAGTAAGACATGGGCTCTACCTTCCGAATTCCACAGCCTTTTTAGGGAAATGAGCAGGTATATCAAGGCTCTGACACTAGGCGGACTACCAAGGTTACAGTAGGAGTGAAAGCAGCTTGTTCTGGGAGGATGGAGGAGGAGCCCTGTTTGTTCAGAGACCTGGACTGTCTCTGCACTTTTGGTGCTTGAGGAGATAGAGCCACAGTGATTTGCAAGTCTTTTTAGGGGCTTGGCTTTGGAACTGGCTTCTGAGGAGTGTCTGCACTGGGTGTGTAACCAGGCGAAGGACTAGGTAACAAGTGGCTTGTTCCTTTTCCCTTTGTCTCTTCTCCTAAATATTTTGGGGGACTTTTTGAGGAGTTGTGCATGGTTAATTCAGGTGATGACTGTGAAGACTACAAGTATTTCAGGGGCATTCCCAGCAGACATTGTCAAAACCAAGCAATATTTAACATGTTGGAGAGTTATTCCATCTGGAATATACTCTTGTGTATGTCAGTGTTTTACTTCATCTATTTTAATTTATATCTATATTATATTTTACCTGTATATAAATATCTCTAAATGTACATGTGTGCATGTGTATGTGTTATTCATTCATTCTTTTCATTTTTTTGCATGGCTGTCCCCAAAGAATAATATACTTGCAAGGAAATCAAAGTCAGAGATTTTCCTATAGTACCATCTCTTTCTTTTTTTTTTGTTGAAAACAGTCATCTTTGTGAGATTGCTTTGCCTTCCTTCCTCCATCCCTCCCTCCCTCCTCCCCTCTCCTCCTCCCTTCTTTCTCCTTCCATCCCTCCCTTCTTCCTTCCTCCCGTCTTTTTTTCTTCCCATCTTTTATTTTTTAAGACATCTAAAAGCAGATTTGAGGGACTCTAGCACTTCAGTTGATCTTTATGAACTGTGTGACTTTTAAACTAAAGACTCAGTAAAATCCTTTCTCAATGTAAATCCTTATTCAATGTAAATATAAAGTTTTAGATATTAGCAAAGATAATTTTCATAATTGTGAATTCTTAAAATGGGGAGCTCTCAATATTAGTAATGTTCATTTAGACTAAGAATGACTGTGCCATTGTTCCCTATATTGTAGTCTCTTCAGAGACTTTAAAAAAATCCCAAATCCATTAGAAGGGCAAAAACAAAGCAAACAAAAACCCTAAAAACACCTCACAATACCGACTACTGGAGATGACATGGAGCAGTTAGAACTCAGATACATTTTGGTGGGAGGCAAAATAGACACAACCCCTTGTAAAACTGTTTGGCACTATCTCCTGAAGCTGAATCTGTGGCCCAGCAATTCGACCCCTACATTTATAAATAAGAAAAATGAATTCAGACATACATCAATGGTACATATGAGAATGTTCCCAGCAGCACTATTTGCAATAGCCCCAAACTGGAAACAACTCAAATATTCATCAACAGAGGAATGGATAAATAAATTGTAGTATATTTTATACAATGAACAAACTGTGGCAAACTACAACAACATAGGTGAATCTAAATCTCACAAACAGAATGTTGAGAGAAATAAGCCAGACACAAAATCATATATATACACATTAAGATTCTATTTCGACAAAACTTAAAAAACAGCCGAAACTAATACATGATTTTAGAAGTCAGGGTAATGATTTCCCTTGCAGTGAGGTAGTGACTGGGAAGGGCCATGAGAGGGGCTTCTAAAGGGGTTGGTCGGGTTTTATTTCCTGATCTGGGTGCTGGGTAGATGGGAGTGTTCATTTTGTGAAAATTCATCAAGCCCTAAACTTATAATTTGTGTACTTTTTTTTGGTATATGTGTTATAGTTTTTTTTTCTAAATTTTAACTCCTGAAATAAAAATTATGAGTATATTCTATTTCTTTATCTGAAGGCTCCTGTTGTCACTATTCTTGTGATTAGTGAAGATTGTTTTTCATTTCTTAACTAAACTTATGGAAGTTTATATTCTATATTCAAATCTAAATCTGGCTTAGTGTCAAGCAATATAGGTACCATATTTGAAATAATATTTAGTACTTACACGGTACATTCATATTCTAGGTTCACATGCCACATTTCCTTAAACTTGGGAATGCATAGGCTACTTATGTGTGGGAATAAGGAGACAGGATAGTCGTCAGATGAATGATGATCATGTGAACCATGAAGGCCTTGGTCAGAATGTTCTTGCTGTTTCTTGGCACAGGCTTAGCAGTTTGTTCTTTAAGTTGCCAGTCTTCTCTAGGACTGTGTTGAAGCTACTGTAGGAATAACCACTCAAGAATGATGGAATTAGTCATTTTTTTAAAAAGTCCCTAATATGGCTAGGCTAGTTAAAGAATAAACATTAACACTGAACATGAAGTTCAATGTTTCACACAAAACAAACACTTTTGGATTGCACAAAAGGTGGATTGCAAACACCAGAGCGGCTGAGATGAAATGCCCAAATAAGAGCATTCTTGTGAAGGGCACATAGCCCTGGGCAGTTGGTGCTACCCAGCCTTCATGTCATTAGAGGTCAGATTGCCCATCTGAGGCAAGTTTCTGCCTGATTTTACCTTGAAGCTCAAATTCTGGGAAACACAATCCTTGTGACATGGGAAGGGGTCTGTGAACTTTTAAAAAATATACGTTTGTGTGTGTGTGTATGTGTGTGTGTGTTGGGAAGAGGGAGAGTGTATTACGCTCTACTTCAAGGATAATAAAAATCCATCTGAACATTTACTTGCCATGTCGGCAAGAGATGTAGGAATTAAATGCCTCATTTAACAAGTATCATAAAATATTTTCTAAAAATTTCCCCACAAATAGTAAGTGTACACTTTTGCCTTCTCTAGCCATGATTCTATTTTTTCACTAAAATTTTTCATATATATGGTTTATATTCTGTTGCTATTTCCTCTCTCCCTAATCCCTCTTTAACTCCTTGAAATCTAATCTCTATCCTTACCTCTTTGCCCCAGTGGTCTCCTAGATGTCACCAATTGCCACTATAACCTCCAAAATCCTTTCTTTCAATCTCATCCTGTCTCTTCTGCAGCCCTCATTACTCTTTCCATCCCTTTCTTCTTGAAAATTGCTCATCTTCTTGCATTTCTGGCATTATACCCTCCTTGTTTTCCTTTTGGCTTTCCAATTCTTCTGAGGCTTCCCATGAGTTTCTTGATTCCCTCCACACATGCCCTCTTACCCAAGGTTCATTCCTTGGTCCTCGACGCTTCTTGCCGGGTACTGCAGTGTGTGGAAGTCGACTCTGTTCTCATAGTTGTAAACCTCTGGGCTGATGACTCACAGATTTACAGCTCATGTCCTGTCCCTTGCTCAAGGTTTATTCCCATATCTCTGACTGCCCGCTGGCCATTTTCACTTGAAAGTCTTTCCGTTGCCTCAAATTCAACAGTCTCTAACTGAGCTCATCATCTCCCCCACAAAAGCAGTTCCTCTTCCCAGTTCCTTGTTTCTGCCATGGCGCTCTTGTCTCATAGTCATTCCTGCTCAGAACTTTGAAGTCATCTCTAAGGTTTTTCTTGCCTTTAGCTTTGCTTGCCCCATGGCTTTTTCCTATCATGCCTCATGATTCTCAAGTTCTACTGACTTTTCCCCAAACCTCTCTTAAATTCTTGAGTGTCTTTCCATTGCCTAGCTTGAGTTCTCATCATCTTAGGACTAGGTCATTTTACAACCCCTTCCTGGCTAACCTACTTGACTCCAGCCTCCACTTTTCCAATCTCATGCTCTCAATTGATAAATTTTCCTTAAACATTACATTTCCCCATCATTCCCCTGCACCCACATTTTGAGGCCTCCATACAGTTTATTACTCTTTCTTGCTTTTGCATTTGAAAACAAACAGCTGTTATTTGAGTTCTAATATGTACTAGGTGCCATGTTAAATTCTAGTTGGTGGTGGGTACAATTCTCCAGCAATCAAAGTGGGTCTTCACAATACCACCTCCTCCCTATACCCCAAGATGGGAAGAAGGTAGACCAGTATCCAAATAATTGAAAGGATTAAAGGAAGGAGACATTGGAACATGGTAAATGCTGCTTGTGTACTTAGAATAGAATAGTAGGCCCCAGGAAACCAAATTCTTACAGTCACATAGGAACATACGCTGATGTTAAAGCTCTGCCTATTATAAGGCTCAACAGTGGTAAATTCTCCTAAGAACAGGGGACAAATACCTGCCCTGGTGAAGAAGACAAAACAAAGTTTGTCATTGATCGTGTTTCTCCTTCTAGGTCATAAACTTTCTGAAGAAGGGACCAGCTGGTTATTCTTCTATAAATTTTACAGTACTGAAATAATTGTTGAACTCCTAGGAGTTTTTTAGCCAATTCCTGTTGACCCATTTTTTAACTGACTGTCATTAATACTGCTGAATCTCTTTCTGACCTCCACCAACAGCCACCAACAGCTAATCACTGAAGCCCAAGCTCAAGTTACTTGAAGGTAAATTTTTATAATGTAACAATGCCAGTGATACAGTAGGCTCTATGCCTTATTTCAGACTGTCCTAGTCAAATTTACATACCAGTCACATCTACATGGACCTTCTTCGGAAAAAGGAACCAGGAAAGAATCTTTCAATTCAGTTACGCCCATATGTTGGGGAAGAAGATATTGGAAGAAGATAAAATTACCAAGCAAATTAGCTTAAGAGCAAAAAAAGAGGCTAAAAAAGTATTGAATTTTTAAAAATCAATTTTTAGCTGGTGCCTATAATCCTAGGACTTTGGTAGACTCAGGCAGGAGGATTGTTTGAGGCCAGGAGTTCAAGACCAGGCTGAGCAATACAGAGAGACCCCATATCTATAAAAAATAAAAATAAGAAGTAGAAAAATTTAGCTGGGCATGGTGGTGCCCACCTGTAGTTCTAGCTGCTTGGAAAGCTAAGGTGGGAGGATCAACTAAGCCCAGAAGTTTGAGATTACAGTAAACTATGATTGCACCATTGCACTCCAACCTGGATGACAGATTAAGACCCCTATCTGTAAACCAAACCAAACCAAAACAAAACAAAACAAAAAAACCTCTGTATATCTCTCTCAAAGCACCACTTTCATTTAAGACAAAGTTTATAAGTCACCATAGTATCTGCAGAAAAAAACAAGAAAAAAATTTATTTTTAGTTAAAAAGGGAGTTAGTGTGTGACTTTTTACTTTGTTCTTGAAATCACTTTTATTTTTCTAACCACATCAAGTTGATAAAATCCAGATGAATATTTGGCTAGAATGATTCTCTGGATAGCTTTGTCAGATGATGTCTATCCAGAAAAAGGCCATCTGTTTTGATCCCCAACACAGACCACTGCAACTAGGGGCAAAAAAAGCAGGAGATTAGAAATCTAGAGATTTTAATTCCATTGCACTTTGAAAACAAGCACCTTTAGTCCACCTTTTACCTCATAGAAAACCACCGTTTTCCTCTCTTCTTGGTCTAATGAGTATGTGAATATTTCTACAAAGAAACAGAGCCAAATAGGGCAATGTTTGCAATTTTGTTTACAAATTTTGCAAAAGGACATAATGTGTGATATGCATGAGAACAATACAGACTGAGGTGGTGGGGCAGTTCCTGTATACATCTGATCATGGATGTTGACACATTTCCCTGGGAGTAGTGGTCCAAGGTAAAAATATAAAATGAAACAGAGGTATATACTTTCAAGATTGCAGTCAAATCTCAAAAACTCATGGCACGGGTCTCTGGGTTATCTTTGGTTGAGGTGATTATGGGCAACAGGAAGATACAACAACAAAAACAAAAAAGGATGCAAATATTATTGGCAGGACAAATACAACTGGCCATTGAATAATCAGAAGGTGGTTCTAGTTTTGTTTGCTTGAAAGACCATGGGCATGTGCTTTGTAAATAAATGTTTGATTTAATAGCTGATAAGATTTCTATCCCTTACTCCCTATTTTAAGTACTACAGTGACTTTATATAGTTCAAAAAACAAAACAGAAGAAAACAATTCTTAAGAAGTTCTTCATGTTTCAAAGTAAAAATGTGGGATACTGGTTAAGTCAAGAGAATACTTTTGATGTTGGGGAAGTAGATAGGGCAAGATTACTTGGGATTTTCCTTGATGGCATTTTAAGGGGTGTGAGTTTTACTTCAAATGGTTGGGATGTCAATGAAAGATTTGAATTAGAGGAGTGAAGCAATCTGAGTTATTTAAGAAGACCACATGTCCTTCTCCATAAGAATGATATGAGCTTCCATCCTGCCTCTCTTGGGTCTCCTAGCTTCTCAGCTCTCACAGCTTCCAGGGCTGCCACTCTCAGAAAGAGCAGCCTGCTTGTCGAGGAAAGCCTTCCGGTAGGAAGGGGTGGCCAGCTGGGCCAATACCACTAAAAAGTCTAGAAAGACAAGAACAGATAAATATCCAATGGACTTGGCAACCTGGAGGCCACCTGTGACCTGGTGAGAGCAGTTCCAGTGTCTGTGGCACATTGAGGGTAGAATCCTGACAAGAGTGAGTTGAAGAGAGAATTGGAAAGTGAGGGAATGGAAACAGCACATCTACATAACTCTATACAGAAGAGTGGCTATGAAATGCAGTAGAGAGAAGGAGAGGCGATTGCAGGGAATGTAGGAGCAAGGAGGGGAGGGTCTTTTAAGATGGTTGATAGTAGAGTTTGTTTATAGGCTTACAAGGATGACCTGGGAGGCAGGGCAGATGGATTATGCAGAAAAGAGAAGATAACCCAAGGAATGGAGTCCCTGAAAGTTTGGAAGGAACCTACTGAAGGAATTGGCTTTTGATAGATGAAGGGACACTTCTTTTACTGTACCAGGAGGGTAGGAAGAACACAGGTGATGATCTAGGTGGGTTTAGAGGGCCAGTGTTGGAAAGAGTAGAGAGGGAGTAGCTAGAACCCTTTGGTTGCAAGCAACAGAAGCTAACTATGGTTAATTTAAGCAAAAAATAAATGTCTTAGATGAATTCTGGGTAGATTAAAAACAAATCGAAGGCTAATATCCAGTGATGATAATCCAGAGAGAAAGTTGGCTCATTTTTAGATCTCTGGACAGAAAAGCAGGTAAGCACAGTTCTTTACTCAAAGATCTAGTATCCCCCACAGAGCAGGAATTTCCTAATTTCCTATACAGGGGTAAGAAGCCTTCGAAAAGTAGGTGTCAAATATCTCCTCCTCTCTTCCACTCCCTCTCCTCAGTTACTTTCTCTACCCACTATTTCCCTTCTCAAGCCTTCCAGGTCTAGGTTCTAGCTTCCCTCTCCTCAGGAGGTAGAGCATCTGTCTCCAGGTACCTTGTCACTCCATTGCCTTTAGCATGTGCCAGATGCTAATGGAGCCTTTCCATCTAGGTTTCACAGCCTGGAAGGGTCAGAGTGGACTCTGACTAAACAAATGGAGTAGGTGAGGTGCTCCAATTCCTGTTTGGTGTTTTGAGCAGTAAACAGTGTGGCTGAGTTTTCTCTACACAAAGAAAGCATTAATTGTTGTCTGTGGAGGCAGCACAACTTAGTCTCATATGGGGGAAACACATTTTTACCTTCTTTGCACAACAACTCTCCTGATATTCCTCTGTCAATGAGCACTTTGGTCCAGAGCCTCTTTTACTGCCAGACTTTCTGCTATTTTCTGTGAGGGGCACTTTCTCAGCCACCCAGAATGGCCAGTGCCAACTCTCATTGAATTTTTCCTGATCCTCCAAAAGAAATGCTTTCCATTGCGAAGTTTCAAAGCTAAATAGAGGTCAGAAAGAGAGAAGACCATTTTATGTAAAATTTCACAGATGATCATAATGGTCCAAGGTCTGATTTTTAGTTTTATTAGTTAAAAACACTTAACATTGATCAGTTCTCTGTAAGTTTTCAGGTTCTTGAGGACTCATGCACAGTTACCAAATTCCAAGGGACTTTTTTGAGGTACTGTTAAAATACTCTTCCAACTTGTTAATTTAGAAGATAATTCTTAGGGGTCAGAACACTTGTGTCAGCAGGGTAGTACACTTTCTCTGCTGTAGAAAATGTGCATGGAAAACCATATGTTTACTGAGAGTAATTGGGATGAGATATAAAGATAGCACTTCCCAACATAACGACAAAGTTCAGTCTTGATGTTTTAGTTTCCATCCCCTACATGATACTTTCTCTTTCCCTTCCCCCATTTCATTAACTTCTTGAACTAGTTGTTCACAACCAGTGACTTTTCTTCCTTTCACTAAACTTCTTTGAGTAGGAATGATATTGCGTTCATCTTTGTATTGCTTTATCTTCTTCCCAGAGGCCAGGGGTGGTTTCTCATATGATAAATGTTCGACTTGTTTGTTGCTGTGTTACCACTGCAACGTTTCTTGGAAAAATACTTCCCACGTTGACCCTCAAGAGGCTGGGTGATATATGGAGCAATCAGCATATTTATAATCAAAAGTTTTAAGTCTGATTCCTGATTCTATCACTTACTAGCTCCATGACTAGGGGTTAAATCACTTAGCACCTCTAAGCCTCAGTTTCTTCATCTACAAAATGAACAATCCTTATTCAACAAGATTGTGGTGAAGATCAAATGAGATCAGGATGTCAAAGTATTTTCATGCCCATATAAAACTAAGTTTAATAATGATCATGGAGTCAGAACAAAGGAACTGGGATGACCTTAATGACTATTGTTAACACCCACCACCACTTTGGTCTACCTGCCTTTTCATCTCTATATCCTGAGCAACTAGCACAGTGCTTTGTAGAGTAGAATCTCAATAATATTTTTTTTTCTTTTTGGTGAATGCTAATGTTGTTAAATCAGCTTTCATCTTGCCTGGGTGCTTACCAAAGGAGTAGAAGTTAAATGGTTCCAGAACATTTTGTGTGGATGTGAATGAGGGTGGTAGGTACAAAGAGGGATCGTGTCCCCCCTCCTGGAGAGGCCACTGGAGGGTGGAGTGATTCTTGAAGCCCCTGAGGTTCTGGGCCTCTACCGGATGTGTCTGCCAAGGTTAGCCTGTGTTATCCCTTGGAGCAGATAGTCCTGATGAGATCTCTTGGTTGTGGCTCTGTTATTGGGGCATTGATGCCCAGATATTACACAGCAAGCTTAGGATCATGAATGATACTTGCTCTGGGTGTGCTCTTTCACTTGTATCAACCAAGTAACCGAACACCAACCTTATTATGTGTTCATAAAGAAATCTTTTCACTGAAAACATCCTTTTGAAAATTAGAATAGTAATTTAACCAAATCTTTTTTGTTTGGGCCGCCTAATTAAGGAATTAACTAATGTAAAATAGATTTTTAACATTTTACAGAATAAATAAGGTTTTAATTTTATTACAATACTGTTTCCTTTCCCTTCCACATATCCTTTTCCTTTGTTCTACTGCAACTTATGGAAAGACTCATAAACTGGTTTTCCAGGAAGACAGGGTTTTTTTCTTTAATCAACCTACTGCAGCAGTCACTACAGAGGAGCTAGAGGCCTGCAACTTTCTTTGCATCTGAGTCTCTGGGAAGACTTAGGGAAAGCTGCCAGGCCTAGATAGGGAAATCCTTCTCAACCCTGGTTCTTGGGACTGTTGAGAGCCCAGAGAGACTGCTAGTGTCTGCTGTGCTTTGGGGTGATCATCCTCCATCAGTCAGCCTCATCTTCAGCTGTCAGCTCTGCTCTCACCCATCATGTGGCCTTAATCTTCCTGGGGCAGTATTTCAGTTGCATTGTGGATGTGTTGGACTTCCTCCTCCCAATGAGCCTTTCTCAACAGCAAAACAAGACCTCTGTGGGAGGATGTGGGACAGATTGAGGCTGGTTGACAGAGTAACCTGGAACACTGGGAGTGAACACAAACAAGGACATTGCAGCGTGAAGAAAAACTTGGCAGAAGCAATGTGGATCCAATGCCTTGGCTTGGAACAGGAACAAGGAATCCAATTATAGTACACTCTGTATAGAGAGTAAAAAAAAGTGCTCTTATATTGCTTTAATCCCATAGAAGTAAATGAGAGAATAAGAACCAGACTGAGAGTGAGTTTTTTGTTCAGGATTTTCCTTTAGACAGTGTCAAGATGGAAAACATCTTTTGGAGCTTGAAGAATGCTCTAATTTGTAGAACAGCTAATTAAAGCTTCTTACAACCTGAATGACATGTTGTGGTACTCTAAGACCTAAACAAAGAATTCACTCCCTATAGGACCGAAACACCCTTCTCCCATATATATGATGTGTTCTGTGTGCTATCCACCCTGATATGGGGGCATGATGTTCTCATGACCTTGAGGTTATAGTTACTCTTCTATAAGGTATGAGAGTATTTGCACAAAGCTATGCAACAGTATGACAGAGCAAAAGCCTGTCACCCACAGCTTGCAGCTTATACTTTGTCACTTTAGACTTATATAATCTATTTGTAAGTAGATATATAAATATCACATGTAAATATATATTTGTATGTAAATATATAAACATCATATATAACATGCAAGTATTCATTTTATAATGAGACCAGTTATCAAAGGAGCACAATTATCTCAAATCTAAGGGGCTTAAATCAGAACATTAAAATGTTTTTTGCTACTACATATAGATTTTACATCTTTTGTGAAGAATCTGTTTTTTTTTTTTTATTGTTATAACTGTTTAGTGTAGCCCCTACCCTGTGATCTTACCTTGGGGCTTGCAATTAAGTGAGTAATGATCTTGGAAGGTTAAGTAGATAATATTATTGTGAAAACCTATTAAATCCAATTATTTTTTTTTTTCCGTGACCATGAAACACAATCTCTAAAAGCTGAGGTTGTGCAACTCCCTGGAAGGCTCATGGCTCAGCTCAGTGTTGCTTCTAATGAAAACAAAACCAAAAATAAAACATAAGTGATCCATGAGGCTGGCTCTTTGAGCCTCATTGCGTGTAATTGTAAACATCTGAACTGCAGGATTTTCAGGAAAAGTTCTGCCCTTTAAGACATGCGGAAAGTCAGGAGTAACCCAGCACCCCCACCCATGACTGGTGACTCTTCATCTGACTTGTCATAAGTATTCCAACCCAGGTAAGAGAGATATTCCTTTCTGGGTGGAAAAGTTCCTATCTGGTCTGGAAGCGCACACAGCTGTTGATGTTCAGTTCTCATGTAGCTTTCCTTGGCCTACCACAGTCCTCAGGTAGAGATTTCACTATGGCATTCCAGGTCTCTGTCTTGGGACTGCTCTTGATAAGGAGGTGAGATGTTGACCCATGTTGGCATGGTTATCACCTGAGCATGGGTGTTGTTCTTGGTAGCAGTTGCACCCGATACTAAGGAAAGGGTGAGTTATGCCACTATCACTGGTGTTGCTTCAAAGTAGGAGGTGCCCCAGTTGCCTGGTTACCTGTGTTGTCACAAAGTTTTAAAAAAATCTTTATAAGGTGGAGCTTCCTCTGATGAGTTTCCTTCAGATTAACACTGAATTATTTTTATCCTCTCAATGATAATAAAAATAATGCTTCCCTTGCTAAAGGCATAAACTTTTAGACTTAAGTTTATAACACATGTTTAAGCTATTACTGTGCTTATAGATGCAGCTTCCTCTAATCACAAGAACAATGGTTCACAATAAAAAATATGACCCCTTTCATATGTAGAACAAGTTAAGTTTTATGAAGCACTTTTACACTATCTTTTGTCTCCCTCAAGAGAGACAAACCTGTGAGCTAGACACCGAATGCTTCTTCTCTCCCATCCCCTTTTTTAAAAGGGAGGCTTTTGAGGTCCTAAGTATTTAGAATCAAAGGTCACCTGAGTACTAAGTGGACTGAAAACCTGTCTTCTAGTTCAGTAATAGGGTCTTTCTCTTTCCATTGAGCACATGCTCTCTCTTTCTCCCTCTCTCTTTTTTTGGTCAATACTTTGAATATTTGGTTGCAGAATGATTTGATGATTTTTTTAGGGCAAAAATGACTTGTTATTACTTCAGGAAGACAAACACTACTAAAATAGCATCTCCAAATCTTCAAGCCTTTTGACTGATCTCAGTTACAGGGAAAGAGACAGTGGTCTTCTATTTAAGGAATAGGCTGATGTTGCTTTACTAGTTCTTCAAAATCTTCAGGGACCTGAATGCTCTCCACCAGTAGACTGAATGCCTTTTAGTGTTGTTTGCTACTTCAGGGATGGATAGAGATTCAATCCATTGAATCTCGGAGCTGTAAAGGAAGTATATAGATCAGTCCTCCTTCCACACCTATAAGCATTATATTCATGAGAAAATTGAGCCCAAAAATACTAAGTAATTTACTCAGGGTTACAAGTTAGTCCAGCAAGAGATAAACCTTATATTTTAAAACTATGTCCATCTAAATCATGAAAACTACCTTTCCTCCAGTGAAGAATGTCATTTTAAGTTTCAAGCTGTGTATATCATAATCTGCCCAATGAGAATTATGCCGTGTGACTTGGATCAGGATTTTGCAATATTTTTACCTGGAAATGACAGATCCACTCCACAAGTTATTATTATTTTTTAAAGATACCTTATCATGTAGTGCATTGTGTATTGGATCAATGTTGGTCAATTCCCCTTGAGTGAAATGCTAATAAGCAGAGTGCGGAGGTGTAGATCAAAGAGTCCTAGGCTCCACAGCTGTAGTGAAAGGCCTGTTGCGGCCAAGAGCATTTGTAGTAAATGGGCCACAGCCTGGTCCGAGGGGTTGGGGCTCTGTGCGAGCTTGTTTGCTCTTTAAACTTCTGTTTGTCTAAGTTGTTGATCATAAACACTGAGGCAGAGACTGTTTCCTGACTAAGAAATCCCTTTGACATTCTAGCAATGACTCACGGAATCATTTCATGCCCACAGAGTAGCCAGTGTCACCTTCTGGGGTTCTTGGCCTTTCGCACGCAAACCACGTAAAACCAAGGAATCAAGTTTCTCCCATGTCAGCCTGCACTCCTGAGAGGTGTGCTTTCTTCTGTCCTCCAAGCAGAACCTCAGGCAGCTCCAGGCTCCCCCAGGGCCCCTCACCCAGTAGGTCTTTCCCGACTCAGTTGTTTTCCCTGTCTCTCAACTTCCCATCTGACCATCTGTCTCACATTGTTGTCTTCTCCTGTTGAACCATTTTTGTTATCTTTTTGCTTTATGATAACTTTCCTCAGGTGGAATCCCTGATTGGGATTCTGCTCTCCTAGCAGAGCACAGAGCACATATTAAGTGCTTAAAAACACTTGTGGATGGTTAGTTGCTGTGATAATGAGAGATCAGTTTTCTAAGATTTCCTTCTTTTTTCCTTCCTCCTTCACTTTTTCTCTCCCTCCTTCTCTCCCTCCTTTTCTTCCATCTTTCCTTCCTTTCCTTCCTTCCTCCCTCCCTCCTTCCTTCCTCCCTCCCTCCCCCCTCCTTCCTCCCTTCCTCCCTCCTTCCTTCCCTTCCTTCCTTTCTGAAAATATCTGCAAATATCTATTACAGTAAGAGACAGGCACTGTATGTGGTTTGGGAAGAGAGTATGAAGAAGGAAGATGTATCATCACAGAGTTATGATTTCACCAGAAATTCAGAGCAGAGGAAGATCTTGTTTGGGAAAAGGGGGTGAAGATATGATTAGGGGTTAATCTAGTACTAGATGAGAGTACTAGTTGGAGAAAACCTAGCTCCCTTCATTATCGGAGAAGTAGAGTTGAGCAGGAAGGAGCGTTGGAGTCAGAGGCCTGTTCAGGCTTTGAGGGGAGTGTTCTAGAAGCTACTGGCAAGTTACTTAACACCCTGAGACTCAGGTGCTTCATCTGTAAAACTAGGTGGCTGTGAGGATTATGTTATTTATACGAAAATGTTTCTTAATGTTAAGCAAATATTTTATTTTAGTTAGTGTTAAGTAAATGCTTTTTAATGTTATGCCTGGTATTATGTTTGTGCTACATGAGAATGCTTTTTAAGTGTCTATTGTAAAAATGTGAAGAATCTTATTTTATAGGGCTTTTGTGACACATTTTTTTTTCCCTCTATGCAAAACTTGACCTGAATAGTTGCTACCCTTCTTTTACGCAGATGATAATAGGTAATTGGCCAGTTCTTTGCGGGCAGAATTAAGAACTCCTGGGTGTGTTAGACACTGTACCCCTGAAAGCATGTTTGTCTATCATACTGAAGGAGCATTTTGTTAAGTGACACAGATCATGCCTGAATGAGCTAATAAAGTTTCCAGTTGAAGACACATTTGGAAATTATTCATAATGCAGAATATAGTCCCATGATAATTTTTTTTAATATTCTGGGATGATACAATTTAAGGTCAAAACCTACATTTCTGAAATAGTAGTGACCACCCCACTCTCCTTCCAAGCACCAAAAAAAATTAAACAACCAAAATCAAAAGATGAATTCCTTCCAAATCTGGAGTGTCTCCCTAGCTTGTTACCTTTTATCACCATTTAGGGGATCTTGCTGTGGCCAGGGCCTGGGCCAGAGCATCCCAGGTGGGGGGTTTAAAGTGACTCACCTTAGAATGGGGCTGGAAAGGGCAAATGCTAACCCTAGATTCTCCATTTGTTACATGGGAGGATCAGTACTGACCTGATTAATAATTTTTTTGTGAAATAATAATGAAAAATCTATAAAGCCTTCCTAATGAAGCATGATGTCAGCACAGCAGGCATGACTGTTAAACCAGTTCCTGTGGGAGACAACCACTGTAGAGCATACATCCCTTTCACTGGAAGCCACTCATGGTGCCCTGTGTTGTAAGCCTGCTTCCCATTACATAAGAAGAGTGGCTTCTTCCCCAGCCATGGCAGAACTGCCAGACAGATCTCATAGACTGACCTGTGAACTTCAGACCTTGCTTTCTCCATGGCTGCGGATAGATCGGCTCTCTTTAGGGAAAGCCTGTTATGGCCTCCTTCCAGACTGGTAGAGTTCCCGTTTGCAACTCGTAGGCTTCCTGGTTTCAAAGGTGATTTCTGTAAGGTAATTAAATCAAATCCAATTGAGTCATTTTTTGGTTTTCAAAAGTTACAAACAGCAGAGCGAAGCTTTCTAGAGCCCTCTTGAGTAACAAGAACGCATTTGTCACACCCAACCAGTTTCCTGGTTGAAATGGAGACAACAATTGGGTGTTCGAATTATCTTCAGCAATAGAGTAACATATTGACCACTGATAACATCTCTTGGCCATCCCTGTCTGAGAAGTGCCTGGCCTGACGTGAATGCAGCATATAGCAAAGTCTTTACTTACATGGAATAGATTGGGCAGCAGGAAACATATTTTCCACTGCCCAATGCCGTGAACAGTAGGAAATGCAGGTGGTTTGATGCTGTTGAGTTTAGAAGACTCTCTGGGCATTAATCTTCCCATCTGAAAAATGGGGAGGCAGCCAAGATGATCTCCAAATCCTTCTAAGGTAAATAGGATTCCCTGAACTAATGACAATCTTTTGGATTAACTAGAAATAATGAACTCTTCTCCTATTTCTGTCTTTGCTAACAACTTGCCAAGTGATCTATGATTTCCTGGGCTTATGCATCGACTTCCTGCCCTCTCGTGTATGTTCTTCTCTCTTCACCTGGAGAGTCTTGACTATCGGAGCACCCAGGGGAGGGAGTACACAAGCATCCCATGGGGCAACAACATGGTATCTCCTGTGGCAAAAGTTCAGAAGGACATTTGAGGCAGGGTTGGCTGGATTTGTCAGTAGAGCAGAGGAGGGGGAGCCATGAGGACCCAGTTTCAATAATCTTTTCTCCTCTATGCCATGGATCACCTTTTCCTCCAGTCTAGTCTGAAATACTCACCATAAGCAGATCCTTCTGATTTACAGCAGAGAAAAATGAAGCATCACCACGTTGCTCTACAATTCACATATGTCAACTGTCAGAGCGAGGGGCTCTGTGTGTATGTGGGGAAGGGTCCCCTTTAGGATTTCTCCCTTTTTTACCCATTAAATCAGAGGTGAAAAGTGGCTGCCTTTCTAAGTATGGCTCATGGATATGCTTTATGTTGCCTACTTACAGTTTAAAACAAACACATTTATTTAAAACTCAGAAAATAACTTTGATTTACTTGTCACCATGTATAAAGTCAATATTTTAAATAAAAATTCAGATTTCCAGTTTTTCCTGAGAAAAGCTGTGTTTCCTGAGTTTTTCCTAGCCACAGTGGGACCTGTGTTTCTATAAGATACAACTAGCTGCAGCTCATAGGTCACTGTTTCCATGCAACGATGCAGGTGCTTTCCAGGGTGACAGACCCCTCTGGCCTATTTTGCCATTTGCTTTTTCTGCCTGGTCCGTGTAGTCATTTCAGTGTGAGACCCTTGGATTCAGTTGATCAGTTTATTGCCACTCATCTGAGGCACAGGAAACCTGCTTCCAGAAGCAGTAATTTCACAGATGTTGAGAAATCCTTCGGGAGAGAAAAGATGACTGAAGCATGCATGGAGAGTGGGGAGAGGTCCTAGAGGGAGGTCCCACATCAGGCCCTAGGCATCGCAAAGAGACTAGGTCAGGGCAATGAGGTAGGCAGACCCCTGAAATTGAGCCCAGCAGTACAAAGGGGTGGTGCCCCAGGGAGGAGGACCTGCTTTCCTTCTCACTTGTTTTGGGTTAGCCCTGTGATTGCATCAAAGTCCAGGTCTCAGTATGACCTTCTAATACTACAGGGAAGTCTAGTTGGTAGATTCATCAGTTAGGTAATATTTGACCTTCTAGTCCAACTCCATTCATTTCGTTGAAATTATCATTGGCCTCCTTAGCTATTAGGACCCATGAATGAAGGATAATGCCCCATGACTTTTTAGATTTTCATGGTCCTTATATTTCACAACAGGAATCTTGGCTGTGCCAATATTTTCATGCCCTAATAACCGTAATCAAAGCTTGGGTTGGTCATATGGTAATATATAGTCACCATCTGGGACAAGGCCCTGTAAAACACAGAACAGGAAACTCCACATCATATGGAAAGTTGTACTTTTAGTTTCATAATTCGACTTTTGCCTAACCAAGATAGCTCTTATCGAAACTGAGCCCTTACAGCATAAAAAATGTACTTAAATATTTGTGAAAATCATGTCTCCGTACAAAATATTTTTCTATAAGTCATCTTTTTGGGGTATCACCATGATCCTCTGAGGCAGGCAGAGATGTTGTTATTATAACCAATTCATAAAAAAGGAAATTGGGAGTCAGGAAAAATAGGTAACTTTGCTCATGTCTTGCAATTAGGTAAACAGAATCATAACAGGCTCCTGAGGTTTCTGCGTCTCCATGGAACTTTCCATCCTCCCTCTGCTGTCTGCTTGTCATGGTGTGTGTGTGTATGTATGTGTGTGCACATACCTACTAAAACAGATGGATGCCAGTGCAGAGAGGCAAAGTTTTTTTTTTTTTTTTTTAATCTAAAAACACTTTCAAAGTATTTGGTTTGGAAAATGGTAAATGTTTGCTTGTAGAATATGTATAGTACTTAAGAAAAAATTAAAAAGAAGTACTCTGTAAACTTTGAGAAAAAGATTCTATTAAATTGAGGAGACCACAGTACAAATAACTTCAGAAACTCATTTTTCTTTATGGATTCAGGGCCTCTAACAAAATTGTGTTTTGATGAACCAGTCATAAGAAAATGTCTGTAATAGATGACACTGTACAAGAAATGTTTTCTGTAATTTTTAAATATGTAATGGCTATTCTCTATATCTAAAATACGCTAAAGAAAATCCACAATTTAATAACTCTGTTATTAAGCTACTGGTAGCAAATATTCATATATTTCCCCTAGGCTTTGTATTTCACCTACACTACCCCTTCCTCATTTGTTATTGTTGTTACATTATTAAACACACACACAGACACACACACACACACCCAAACCCCCAAATAGAACCCACTAAACAGATCAGTTGCTTAGATAATGTATCCCTGGAGGGAACAATAGGCTCACACTTACCTCCTCCTTTCTCATACTTAGATCGAAGCTCTGCCTCTTTAACTTCAAATCCATTCCAGGGAGCTTGACTGTCAGCCTTCTTATTTTCTGTTTCTTTGTTTGGTTTGGTTTGGTTTGGTCAACTGGTAATGTATTAGAAATATACTGAAAGCAAATGACACTTTAATCAAACTTGACTGCCCTGTAGAATAGGTTATACAGTTTTAAATATTTGACCAGGTTTAAATATTTTGCGTATTAAAAGTGAAAACTTGTGTAAAACTTTGTGTAGGGATAGAAACTCTGGCATATCTCTTAGGAAAATATTATTCTAGTTTATAAAGAAGAGGTACTCAGTAAAACAAAATTACTTTGAAATGCCTAAAGTGTTTGTTTCAAATACTTATTTTATGAGGACAGATTTTTAAAAAACAATTAGATGTCATTTTTATGAGACTTTATATTGACCAAGTTTTTATAAACTAAAAATATGATTTTTAAAAATCTTTAAACATCTCAACTCTTGATCTTACGTTATTTTCAGGATATGTGTTATGTATTTGATAGCTAAACCTTGAGTCTTTTAACAGAAAACCAGGGTTGGCTTGATCTAAGTATGGAGTGGCCTTCATTTACTATGCCCCTGCACTGAATTCTGGCTTAGTTCTAACTTCAATGCTGAGTTTTCATGTTGAGAAGTAAGCTACAGAATGTTAATACTTTTCTCTTCCTTATATCCAGGAAACCAGCAGGCTTTGTATGATCATGTCCAGATTTCTTTCTGTATCTGCTCCTTTACATCTCCTCATATGAGTCTTACTCATGCCAGTTTTAACATTAATCCTTCTGTTGTTTTTTGAGTATACTTAGAGACTAATCCTGTGCCTTTGATCATGTTATTTGCCCATTTGAAAGGTCCATTCCACTTTTATTTTACAGTGGAAGCCCTCCTCTGTCTATAAGATCTAGCACAAATCTCACTTTCTTCATCCAGTTTCCTCAGAATAGGTATTTCCCCTGAACTACTATATAGTTTATGCCTACATCACTAATTTGGCATTCAGTATTCATTTGTTCATTTATCCATTTTTAGGACATAAAAAGATAAACTAGGCACAGATCTTTCAAGGAACTTACAGTTTAATAGGGAGTGATAGCCTATATTTTAGAAACTATATTGCAAGTAAGAATATCCCATGAGAAATAAGGGAGTAAGAGATCACATGGTGAGTGGTAACATCTAATACATGTGAAAGCCCCTGGGACAGTACTTGGCACATACCAGGTGCCTGAGTAATTATTAGTTCCTTTCTGTGTAGCTGAGAAAAGAAAAGAGGAATCAGAGAAGGCTTCATGGACAAAGTGACCTTTAGCCTTAATTTGGTTTTTTTGGGAGGGTAGAGACAGGGTCTCACTATGTTACCCAGACTGGTCTTGAACTCCTGGGCTCAAGCGATCCTCTCACCTTGGCCTCCCAAAGTTTTAGGATTATAGGCATGAGCCACCATGCCTGGCCTAGACTTAACCAAATAGGTAAAACCTGAATAAATGGAGAGCAGGGTAAGAAGATCATTCCAGGCAAAGGAATTTAGTCTAGGCTTGCAGGACTCAAAACTTTTTGGTCTCAGGACACTTTACACTCTTAAAATACATTGAGGACCCCCAAAATCTCGTGTTTATGTGGATTGTATCTATCAATATTTACCTTATTAGAAATTAAAACTGAGAAATTAAAAATTTTTATTAATTCCTTTAAAAATAATAAGCTCATTACATATTAAGATTACTAACATATTTTAAATGAAAAAATATTCCAAAACCAAAATATTTAGTGAGAAGAGTGGTATTATTTTTTTCAACTTTGCAAATCTCTTTAATTTCTAGCTTAATAAGAGAAAGCTAGATTCCTTATCTGCGTCTACATTTGATCTGTTGCAATATCACAATCATGTGGCCTCTGGAAAAGTCCACTGTATACTGATAAGAAATGCACATAAAAAAGCAAATGACATTATTATATATTATTAAGTATTATTATAAAAATAGTTTTTCCTTGTTGGACTCCCTGAGAGTCTCAGGGTCTCCCAGAAGTCTCTGAACCACACTTTGAGAATTGCCAGTTCATGCTATGCAAGGCTATCCAACTTTTTATGGTTATTCTGCTATTGTGCATTCACTCTCTGTCTCTGTCTCTTCCTCATTAAATTCTAAGCTCCTTTAGGCAGAGATTATGATAGGTGCTCATAAAATGAATATCTGATGTTGAAGATGATGATGGTGTGTGTATGTTCACATTTAAAACTATACACACACACATACATTATCTATCTATATCATGAGTGTTTTCGGGAGTAAAAGTTCAAGGACTATATATACTGTTAAGTGATAGAGCTGGCTATTAATAATTTGCCTAAAGGTAGAAATAGAGGCAATGTTAGTAATAAAGCTGATTATTCCTTCTACAAAAGAAATTAGAAAAGGAAATCATGTATAGACAGGATGGCTTGTGCAAAATTTAAATTCCTAGGGCTTTTGATACCACTTCCTAGTTTCACTTGTGCAAATTTTAAATTCCTAGGGCTTTTGATACCACTTCATCATGTCCCTTTCCTGCCTGGTGACAGATGGCAGGTGTGGTCTGATTTTCACATGAATCAAGCATACCTGGAAGCCCCAGCCTTGAAATCTGCCATAGGAAGTCCATATTCTTCAGCAGTGTCTCAAAAGAATTGTATCAGGAAGAGTTTAGCAGGTTCTTTCAGGAATCAGTATTTACGTATCATACTCAGGGATCAAAGAGAAAAATGAAATGTGCCCTGGCCACATATCCCGTCCTCATAACATGCCATTCTTTGATACATCTAAGCAGGGCTGGATCTCACATTATCTTTCTCCAGGTCAAGCCTTGACCAGACTTGATTTGCTTCATCTCATACATTCAAGGTGAAATTTAGCTACAAAGAGAACTTTAAAATTTTTTAGCATTTAAAACCAAGAATTGAGACATCAGACCCCCTGGAGATGGTGTGTTTCATGTCCAGGGTTAGTACAGATTGAAATGATTAGATCCATTGGATAAAACACCATAAACTTACACACTTTTAAAGCTAGAAAGAGTTCAGAGATTGTCCAGTGAGTCCAACATTCTATTTTACAGTTGAGGATGCTGAGACTAGAGAGAGGTTAAGCCACTTGCCTGGAGTCTGTAGGGCTTTCTCTCTAAGTCTCTGAGCTGAAGGTTTTTTGTGTTCCATACTGTGCACCAGCCCAGTGAGAGGTTGATTTAGGCTTCTTGACAATGCAGGCCTTAAGAGCTGTGCTATTTCCTGCATTGAGAGCTTGTGCATAATATGAGGCATTGGGGACATGGTGTCTGCCACCAAATGAGTGAAAAGAGGCCCTTTTGTTTTGCACTTACAGAGGCTGCTGTGCTTCTGAGCGAGGCTTTGGGCAATACATCCAAGAGAACAGGTGGGTCTCCACACAGGGCCTGCCCACTCCAACCAGCTGGGTTTGGTTTACACAATCCTGACACTCTGCCCCCAAGCTGGGTCAATGAAGTCAGAATGGGGATGGGGTGATAGATAGTGTGAACATCACACCAGGTAATTCTCATGTTCCTGGACCCTACTATCTTTTTCCTCTGACTAAATTAAGCTGCCCACTTTGCCCTAGAAGAGGCTGCAGCCCTCACAGGCCTTGATTCAAATTTTCAAGGAGACCTTGTTGATTTTGTTGGGCAGAGAGAGTACCTCTTATCAAAGCAAGTGACCATGTACCTCTGGCTTTGCGAAGGACAAGTAATTTTGTGAGACTCAGCTTCCTGCTTGTCTGCACGCTGCCCACCACACTACATGTCTGGCCTTCCATGAGCAAAAGTTTCACTACTGAAATCAGTGGGTGACCTTTCTCATTTTTTATACACCCAGAGGAAGAGACAGTTTGCTATCGAGTAGGTTTTCAATCAAGTTTAGTAGTTCTACAAGACAGGGCAGAACCTAGCAATGGCAGCCTGAACAGGGAGCATCCCCTGGGGCCGGCACACAGGCCTTTGCCTTTTGACTATTTGCTGTAAGACAAGGTGGTTACTTTGTGAATGTTTTCAGTATATTTGTAACTCACTGAAGAGATATACCCACAAAATGTCCAAACACGCCTCGTGGTCAGGCAACTGTTATTTTCTCTCCGCTTCTATTCCAAAGGAATTGGCATCATGGGAAGTGAGTAGGAGATTCCAGACTGTAGTGGCCTGGGGTTCAAGGCCAGTCACAGTGCCATGCTGCCTCTTCCCCAGCTGAATAAAATCATCATATGGAGAAAACTAGTGGGGATAAAAGAGACGAAAAGCATCCAGCAAAAGGCAAAAAAGAACTTGGGCAGATGGGTAACAGTGCGGGAGGGCCTTTGGTCTTCTGGCAGCCAGCTCTGGCCTCCTCTCCCTACCCTGGCTCCTCTCACCTGGCGCAGATACTTCCCTAGCAGCCTGGAAGAAGCCCCAACACCCTAGGCAGCCAGGACAGGTGTTCTGATCCGAACTGCCCAAGGCTGATCTTGCATTTGAATTATTCTAAGGAGGAAGCAAAAAACTCAGGTACTCCTCCCCCAACCACTGGTTCCTTTAGGAAATTCAGTCTAGTGGTTCTGATGGGAAAGTCATGAAATTAAATATTCATATAATAAATTTCATTGTAGAATATAGTAATTTTACCAGCAGAAAGCTGTCATTTTATTATATATGCATATTTCCAAAACACTAAAAAAAACCAGGTCCACCAAATATTTAAAGCTATATTTGTAAATTTCTGATAATATTTTGTTGTGAATTATTAATTTTTCTCAGATAAGTAGTAGAAGATATCTTAAAAGTTTAGAAAATTTTGTGAAACAAATAAAAGTGAGAAAGTCTACTCATTATCTTTTTTTTCTCTGTAAATTAGAAGACCACTGTTATTTTAGTAAAATACCATCTCAGTTCTACTTCTGAAACAAAGTTTGAGAACTTCTGGTGTGATGGATAAACTACTAAACTCTAAGAAAAACCATACCCTGTCTCAAGTTGAGATTCTGAGCAGTGTTCTGTTCCTGACAAGTCTTGTGGCTTTTGATAAAGTCTTAGCTCTGTTCCTGACTGAAAAATGCCATCCCCACTGCTGATCCCACTGACTTCTGGCATAGTAAGATTCAACCTAAGTTGTCAGTTGCCTGGGAAGGAGGGGAGAAATTTAACTGGAAACAAAATTGTCCAGCAAATATTATTTGATGATAGCAGAATAGAAACCAGCTGGCAGGAAGGCAAACTGTGGTGCGACCAAGAACCAGAGTGACAGCCTCCAGGAGCTGATGTTTCACCGAAGTACCTGAGGAAGGATCCTGAATTTCAGGCTTGAAGGAGAAGAGGCAAGCTTGGGACAGCCCCATCCACGGGGAAAACAAAACTCGAGTGGGGAGAGAGGCAAGAGCAAGAGCAGAGAAGGAAGTTCCTAGTCCTCTGTCAGTTTTAATGACTTCCTCTAGAGAAACTTCAGGAGAAGAGGAGGGTCCAAGCCAGTGGAGAAAAGGAGAACCTTGTCGGGCATGAAAGCACGCAGCAGGGCATGGCACAGCACAGGACCAGGAAGGACAAGACATGAACAGACGCCATCGAGAGATAAAGGAAGAAGCTCCCCATATCGCAATGGTGTGACAGATTAATTCACTAGAAGGTTCTCCCAGGACAATGCCTGAAGTTAGACTGAATTAGAAACACTAGGCCAAAGACACAGATGCTGTGGTGGGAAGAGCTTGGCCTGTGCTGCCCGCAACAGACCTGGATTTCAGCCCCAACTTCACATTATAACCATGAGGGGACAAATTGCTTAAAACAGATCCACTTGAGGAAGTGGTGATAACAACCACTTCTTATGAAGTTTGAGATCATATATGCAAAGCACCTTTCAAGATTCCTGTCTCACAGCGAGTATTCAAGAAGGAGTGGTTATTATATCATCTTGTTTTGATGCAGTGGTGGCTGTGGAGGCTCCCTTATGGCTGAACATCCCTGTAGGGAGGGAACCAGGCTAGTTGAAGGCAGATCTGTCTGGAGCACTGAGGGAGAAGTCTGGGGAGTGGATGCTAAGGCAAACCACTTAGTTATTCTACATGGGTGTTGGGGGCTGTCCCACTAGATGCAGAATGCAGCTTTCTTGAACTTCATAGGCCAGCAGCAGGGACCCCACAATGGCACACAGCCCTCCCACTAACCCCATGGATGATGGAAAGAGGGACATGGGATCAGACTCCCAAAGGCAGGCCCTGAAAAGCTGTCAGTGAAGAAGCAAGTGCCGCGGATACCGGTCTGGCCCTAATCCCACTGGCAGTCTGAGAGCCCACAGGAGCTAGTTGCAAGCAATCAAATGCAGAGAGAAATGGAGAGGATGGTGAAAGGAAGAATGCAGGAGGAAGCTTGGTGTCTAGGTGGCGGTGGGACAAAAGAGCAATATAGAAATGATCATGAGGTGGTGGGTGAGGCCAGCAACTTCTGATCTTCCAGCTGTTCAAAGGGATTTGCCATTTAAGAGAGTGAAGGGTGAAGATAAATTTCTGTGAAAACATTCCCTGAGCACTGTCTCTGGAAGGGTGGTGAAGGAATTCTGAACAGAGCCCCAGGAGGCTAAGTATCCAGGTGCTGTCCTTTAGCGCATGGGGCAAAGCTGGGGCAGGAGGTCTGGTCCGAGTTTACTTTTCACCAGCTCTGTGGTCCACTCTAAGTCATTTTCCCCTGTGGGCTTAGCCTCCCAGCGACACAATAAAGCAGTTGAATCAGAATATCAACTATAAACTGTTAAAAAAGATCTATACCCCTTTTAACAATATCGGAATCTCCTGGTGCGCTCCCTTTCCCAGCTTATATGCACAGCCCTTTTCCATAACTTCCAGCCTGAGCTAAGAACTCCTCACTAGGTCTTCACTCAGGCCCCTTCCAAGGCTGACCTTTGGTTGTCCTGTTAAGTGAAAAGAACAACATGTATTCCCAGGACAGTACAAATGAGAAAGACAGGTGAAATGAGAATCAGAGGGGTTCAGTACTGGTTCTGATGTGGGTGCTGCTCCGGGATCAATCGTCTAATGGCAAAAACTCAAGTCAGGGCAGGAACAGCCCAACTCTGGCATCGCTCAGCTCAGGAGCTGCAAGAGTGTGACTTAGGGAGCCTGGGGCAGGAAATGCCCCCCTTACAGTGATGGCTCATTTCCCAAAGGGGTCCTCCTGGGGAAATGCTGTGTTGCTCTCAGCTTCAAGGGAGGAAGATCTTAGGGGCTCTGCCTCAAGGTTGTTTCCTGACTGTTTGAACGGGAGCCCTGGACAATCTGTGACTAGCCCCTCAGTGCTTCAATTGGTGGTACTTCTAACCTTAGCCACTTCCTATTTTTAACTTCCTTGGAATATCCCTGCTTGGTTTCCCCTTCATCCTACTATGCATAGGCAGCTCAATAATTTCTTGTGAAATGGGTGTTAAACTGTAAAGAGGTAATGCTGACTAATGGTAAAAAAACAAAACAAAACAAAACAAAACACCAGGTTCTGGAGCCACACTGCCTGATTTCAAATACAAGCTTACTAGCTGCATGTCCTTGGAAAGTTACTTGACCTCTGGCTTCATTTCCTCACCTGTAAAATGTGATTAATAATCCTCCCAGCCTCATAGGATTGTGAGAAATAAATGAGTTAATAAATATAGAGTGCTTAGAAGAACAGAGTAAGCACTTCATAATGTATTTGCTATTATTATTTCTGACATTTCCGCCAAAATGTCTTTTTTCAGTATTCTTGAGTGTACATGGTAAGGCAGTTGTACCAGTTAGTAGTAACAAACTTGACACGTTTCCACTCCCTCTTTGCTTCTACTTCAGCCCCAATTTGGAAAGGACTGTTGGTCACTATTTTTTAATCACTTCCATAGATAATTTCATCACCTCTAACTAACTGATTTTTACTAGCAGAAAGAGGAGTGCCAGTGAACTCAATATTAATAGAAACAGAATTTGGGAGAAGATTGGGAGTGGGGGTTCTCTTTTCCTCTCCCAGGTGTCTGTCTCCCTCCAGCCCTGCCTTTACTTCTGGAGATAATTGAAGATCACAAATGCTCCCCTTTGAATCTTCAAGTTTGAGTTTAAATCTGAAAGCTCATTTTCAGATTGTGTTTTTTGAATTCATCTATTAGAATAAAATCTGAGGAAGAAGGAAAGGGGAGAAACCAGAAGGAGAAACCATAGCAAGCAAAACCATTTTGCAGGGCTCAAAAACCTCTCTCTATGTACGGTTGGAAGCTCTGGATGGCAGAAGCTCAAAAGGAGAATGAAATGAGCATTTCTATATTCCCATGGCTTTGTTCACAATGGAGGACTCTGGATTGGGAAGGAGAGGAGAAGGAAAGCAGCATGTGTTATCTTCAATTGTAGTTGTGTTTTACACAATATCTGCTAATGAGAAAGTATTGGGAGAAGCTGAAATAATCGTAGGATTTAAAACTCAAGCCAATGAGCTAAAAATGTTTTCACCCAGGTTTTTGTGTTTTTTGCTTTATTTTGTAACATCAAGGGAATTTTTTCCCTTATCAAATAGCAAATATTTCCTGGCTGGGTCCTTTCACCTTTGCAACTGCATTTAACCTTATGTAGTCAGACCCAAAAGTCCCTTTACCAAGGGAAAGTCAACCTAACCACACCCAGAACAGGAAAAATAGAAGACACATTATTGTGTGAGCCACTTTCATTTAGGTAATGTGTCTGTTGTGATCAATTATTTCATTTATTCATCATGAGCTGGAGACAGTCATGGCACCTTGTTTACAGGAAGTTCTTTTAGAAATGGGCTTTGCTAGCTTAATTTAACTTACACCAAATTGTATCACTCAGAACCCGGCCTGTAATTGTTTTCTTTCATTCTTACCTGACCAGGTGAAGGGGAGCAGGGTGGGGACTCTCTGAAGACAACATGTTCTTCTCAAGGATTTCTGCCAGTTTAAAAACAGGCGGGAGAAATGGCATAAACATACCTTAGGATTACAGGCCATTTCTGTGGCTTCTACACACTCTGTGGCTCCCTCTAGTTTAGTGTTGGCCCTGTGTTATCTATTTACCTGTGAGGCTGTTCACAGATCATGAGCCCCTTGAGACCTGGAGCCATATCTTAGTCACCTTTTATACTCTCAGTGCTTAGCATTTTGTTAGAGATAACTAAATTATGATATTATTACTTTTCTGTATTCCATCTCATTCTGCCAGAACTGAAAGAGATTCTTAATAGACATCCTTGTTGAATTAACAAATATTTTTGAAGTCTCATGTACTTTGATACCAAGAGGGCAAAAAGCAGTCTGGACACACCTTGATGATGTGGCAGAGATGATTAATAGCCCAACTGGGGGCGGGAGTGGGTGGGGAGAGAGCATTTGTAGAGTCATAGGATGATGGAGGCCTCCCCAGCAGGAGGGTTTACCGAGATTCCCTGTTATCCCTGTTTGTGTAATTCCCCTTCTGACTTTACATGAACCCAGACAGTTGTCTGGCACCATCCATGTCTGTTACACAACCAAAATGTGTCTTCTTGCAAGCTTTTCATTTTCCTTAGCAAACAGGTTTTGGTTTCCATACCTTGAAACGAAAAAGCAGTAGCAGCCTCATGGAAGGGCTACATGCTCGTGTATGGTGATAGTCATAACCAAGGGCCAGCATAGAGCCCCACCATGAAGATGAAGAAGTGGGAGTTCAGAGGTAGTTTTCCTGCTCTAGAACAGATGGGGTGCCCACATTTGAAAGGGAATTGGATCTCTTGTATCTGCTTTACTGGCTGTCAGCTTGGCCCGTTGTACCTCATTGTTCTTTGGAGAACTCTTTCCTATTGAACAGAAGATGTGGAATCCCCAGTCAGAAGGAACACTAAGAATTGATTTATTCCATCATGTTGGCCCACAGAGAGGATGCTGGGTGGGACCCTACAGTTCCATGGTGGAGTCTCAGCGTCTTCTACAACAAAGGATGAATTTAAGGGTGACCACAGGAGAACAATACTTCCTTTGTTGTGGAAAATCTCCTCTAATTTTTCTCCTGGTTGTGGTTGCTGCTAAGGCTGTTTGTTCATGCAAGTGTTTATAGCATGCCTTTGCCCTTTGTCAGGGGAAACTGGCCTTCCATCCTGCCATTTTGCAATATCTGACTGTATCTCATTGATCCTAATAATAGACATTGTGGCAACCACCTGTACTTAAGGTCATTGCATCATGGGTTTCACTCTAATGCTATCCTTCCTGGTGTCATAGTCACAGCTCTGAGTGGGCACACCCCTTCCTAACTACATAAAAATATGTCATTAAAAGAAAAGCAAAACAACTGACTTCTCCATGAAAAGCTCGTGACTGGCACTCCATGAAGTGTAATGTTGATAGACCTGTTGTTCATCCTCCCTGAACATGAGGCTGGTAGATGTCCATTACCTGAATCACCAGGCAGTCCGAAGGAAAGTATTTTCTATTATTGCTAAGTTTATGCATGAAATGTGCAGTGAATTTATACTTACATCACACCAATTGGATTCAGTCACATGGGCTGTAATTTAGGCAGTCCAGCCCTACAGGAAAATGGAGCAGGTCTCTTTCAGGTGTGATCCCTATTTATACATCTGATACCTGACTTGTAACACACACTATATTCTTAATATAATAATAATTAATAGCAGTGAAGATGGGGAAGACCCCAAGCAATAAAGCAGCAAGAACACTCAGGAATACTTGGGTTTGGTCTCTACATTCCCTCACCCTTTATAAGCTTCATGATCCTAGTTGCTTTTATCTTTTTTGGTTTAGTTGGTTCATCTATAGAATGGGGGCTCATAATAATACATTACCTACCTCGAGACAGCCTACTTGACTGATGATATTTTAAGATTCCTTAAGATTGCATTCTGGATCATATTTTTATATCAACAGTACACAATTTCCCTGCAGGTTTTTTGAACTGATTCAAATAAATGGAACTTTCATTGACACTGCCATTGAGGAAGTGAAGTTGAATGCAATCAGCCTTCAGTCTTGTTACCCCACCACAGTCCTGCTCCTGGAATAGGCCAGGTGGCTTTGGATGATTATATATCACAAATACAGAGTTATGTCAAGATCATTGGGTTCAAAATTTTACCCAGTGATTTAAGTCAAATGGGCATAACCAATTAAGAATGATCTTATCATGGTCCAAATTGTTAGTGGAAGTGGCAGGCATCGTTTTTGTACTGGATTCCAACACATAAGGATGGAAATCTTCAAACCATATTGTCCTCTGTCCTTATGCCTATTTAGGGTTAAATAATTGTCTGATGGTAACTTTTTTTCAGCCCAGCCAGGCAAGTGGTTTTAAGAGATTTTAGAGATGAAACTTTGAGAACAATAACAACCAAAAGAAATGACTGTTGGGGATATATTTTAATGATCATCTGCAAATAGTTACTACACAGAACGTGTCGTTAATAAACTAAATTACCCAACAGTCTTCTTTGCTAGATGTGCTCTGTTTCCTGCATGTACATCTGTTTTCATCACAGTTTGGCATCATTTTTAAAACATCTGGATCCTGATAAAGGGGATTTGAGTACAAAAGAATTCTACATAAGGTAAAACAACAACTTTCTCCCATCTTTAATTTTCTCCTCCCCCATCTTGCTCACTTCGCAGACTGCAGAAGGAGAGACTTAGAGACTTAAACCCAGACCCCCACACTCCATGCTTCCTACCCTAAAACAACCCCTGCCACACACTCATTTTGCTTAGCCATGTTCTGTATCTTAGCTGTGTTCCCTTTATGTCTCACCTCCTATAGCTTTGAGTTTTTGCAAGCTTTTTGTCACGACCCAATTCTCTCTCTGTCTTACACACACACACACACACATTTTGTATATTGTGTTTAAAAAATACTTACAGTGCCTCATAGGTCCCAGGCACTGTTCTAAGTGCCTTAAAAATACTTGGCTGGGCGCTGTGGCTCACACCTGTAATCCTAGCACTCTGGGAGGCCGAGGCGGGCGGATTGCTCAAGGTCAGGAGTTCAAAACCAGCCTGAGCAAGAGCGAGACCCCATCTCTACTAAAATAGAAGGAAATTAATTGGACAACTAAAAATATATAGAAAATAATAGCCGGGCATGGTGGCACATGCCTGTAGTCCCAGCTACCTGGGAGGCTGAGGCAGAAGGATTGCTTGAGCCCAGGAGTTTGTGGTTGCTGTGAGCTAGGCTGACGCCACGGCCCTCACTCTAGCCCGGGCAAGGGAGTGAGACTCTGTCTCAAAAAAAAAAAAAAAAACTCAGTAGAAGCCAGGCACAGTGGTGCACACCTGTAGTCCCAGCTACTCGGGAGGCAGGATTGCTTGAGCGCAGGAGTGCAAGTCCAGCCTGGGCAACATAGCAAGACCCTGTCTCAAAGGGAAAAAAAAAAACCCTTAGTGGATGGGTTCAACAGTAGAATGAAAGGGTG